>JAFBJT010109824.1:131603-150135 GCA_016785325.1 Chascanopsetta lugubris
TATTATTGAAGGAAAAAGAAAAAGAAATCTTGATGTGAAATGAAATGTAATGTTCTCTCTAATTCTGATTTTGCAGGTAAGAGACGAACCTGCGGGAGTCTTTAGAGACAGGTCGGTTATTTAAGATTTAAACTCTGAACATTTCACACCTGCCACACTTATCATCATCGTCCATTTTGGATGAATTAGCTTCCACTAATAAAGATCTGTCTAAATCTGACTTGTTTTCATCTGTTCAGAGCCTCTTACTTGAGCTCCAGACCAAACTGGGCTGAGAGGGAATATGAACAGGAGTAAGTTGCACTTATGAAACATTTTTACTATCGTTTCACTTCTTGACTTGCAAACCAAACCATCACTGCTCAATGTCTCTCTAACAGGACGTCAACGTACGCACGGTCACGGCCTGAATTCAGAGGAAGAGATTTTATTGATGAGTAAGTCGATTTGTTCACAGTACAGATTTGACCGATTTGAGACTTTAGAGCCTGACTGCTTTATCTGCGAGATTCTTAAAAAAATGTACCAAAAGGTGGCGACACTGCTCACAACCATCCAACTTGAATCAAATCAAAAACCATTGAGATGAACTGTTTTAGATCAGGATGACGTTTGGTTGCTGCTAGAATCTGACAGAATGATATCTAATCATTCCTTTCATTTCCACTCCAGACGCTACACCCAGGAATCCTTGTCGTCCTACCAAAGCCCCTCCTTGAAATCGTCTCCTGTGAAACCCGATCCAGGTGCTGTTAAGCCTCCAAACTCGTCCCCTCTCATCCCAAAGTGGGTTCAGTTCTTCGTCTTCGTGGCATTGGCAGCGTTCCTCTACTTGGTTTTCTCCAACATGGAGACAAATGACCCCTTCAAAGGAATCCAATGATTCCATCTTGTTTTGCTGCGCCATTTAATGGGCTGTTACACTTTGTGTATTTTAATTGGGGGAATGTATTTTGGTTAATGCCTTCATTTTAGACATTGCTGAAATTGTGGTTTATGCAATATTTGTGTGCGTTATAATCGAAGCACATTATCCTGCTTATGCTTTTAAAGTAAAACACTCGCACGTCAGCGGGTGTCGGTATCGCGGCGCAATCAAATCAGACAGGGGCAAAACTTCAGAAACACAAAATCCAGCTTGACTCAAAGCAATATCTGTCAATCGATGCAGGTAAATAATCAACCGCAGCTCAATGCGGCGCAATATTGTCCATAATATTTGGCTCTGAACGGTGATTTGACAAAATCCACTAGATTACAACCTACTAACCCACTTCTCTTGATGTGAGCGATTCACAGGCATTTTCAAAAACAAAACACCTTTCTGATGTTGAGCACGCTGAGCATCACACCCTCCCAAAACTGCCCGTTCAGCCATTTTGAGTTGAGTGTACCTGTTGTCAGTAATTCACAGTGAGAGCCCTTTCACACACAACGTACAATAACACTCAAGAGGTGAGTCTTCACCTCCTTTTTAATTTCCACTTAGTGTGAGCGAGGCGAATGAAACAAAGACTTCCAGTTGTGAGGCAGATTAGGGTTTGCAAGATACTTCCACTCATCCATGTGTGACATGGCCCTTTATGTCTTTGCATCCCTACACAGGAAACTCACTTTTAAAGGTCCATTGGGTCTGTTTTTTTGACATTATTTCTCTCTCTATATATTAGAATAAATTTAAAGTGAACTGGTCATACAGATATTGTATATATATTTGATGTTATATAGCGTATGATCACCTGATTGAACAAATGGTTGTCAGCCCTTCACATTTACATGAGGAATGGGTCCTCTACCTGGGCGGCCATGTTTTTACAGTAGCCCATAATGGACAACAGCATTTTGGTTTAAATGATAACTTCAACAAGATTTTCTAAGTGTTTTTAACCAAAATGCAGTTCAGCATTAAAGTTGCAGATCTATTTAATATCACTGTTGGTTTGTTATTAATGCTGGTGTGTAACAGAATTTAAATCTGTGTATACTGTTAGTATGTAAATGTATTAGATCTTGCCATTAACACCTCCAAACATGCTTTCTTTATTTCATGTTGGGTGTTATAAACACAGTATAATACAAACTTTTTGACCAGCCGTAATTCAAGTGCCTCAGCAGTTTCACAGGAATAATTGGAATCTAAATGCTCAAGTTTTTTCAAATAGTTGGGGCAGTTCCATGAAGTCAAACTAACTTTGTTTTACTCTAATTTAGAGGTCACACTTTTGTACCAAATACTCTACACTCTCCTTCACTTTGTTGTGATCGTTTTGTACTCGTGTGTCATAATTCCCAATATAAAAGGTGCTCGTACACAAACGTGTTTCAAGTCTTTTATTCGGGGACAAAAACAATATAGTAATGTTTAAATAACTGAGGGTATAAAAATAAAGAAACTATATTGTGCATTTCATGACAACAGCTCTCTCCTTTCGTTTAGTTTGTTCAGATGCTTTAAATTGCATAATACATGCAGTGTTACCTTAAAGAGAAACAAGAAGCTCCCTACTTCAGCGACACTAACTCTAGTTTCTACTTAAGACACTTTAAAGTGCAGTATTGTACATGTTAATGATGTAGGGTGAAGAAAAGGGTTAGACATAAAATTAAAAAAAACAAAAAACGTAGTCCTTTCACCGATTGCTGTCCGGTGGAAGCACATTCGTAAGAAGTTGTTTGAGCCTGTCGTTAGTGATACCTGGTAATAAATTCAAAATAGTGTTGAGCTGCATTTACACAGAGACCTGAAGAACCCATGTCACAGTTTCCCCAGGTTAGTTGAAATGTTCCCACTGCATACATCTGGGATCAGGGCAGTAGCCAGGTGAGTGAAGTCCAACCTGAACCATCGTTTAGAACAGGAAGTAGTATCTACTTTTTTTTCTTTCTTTTTTTTTAGTGATCTGTAGCCTTGAAGATACATACAATTCCATCACAATCATTATTCATCACTTCAATCCATTGTCTCCTTGCAGTGACACCAGCCTGATCATTGAAATGACAGGAACCAGTAGAAAAGTCTTGGGTCCACCTTAGCCCACATGGTACTGACCTGGATCCATCTGGTGCCTTTCTCAGAAAGCGTGGTTGTGGACAACCAATCAAAGTCAGTTTCCTAGTTACAAGCCATATGAAATAGGACACAGCGCAAGTCTTCCGATGTTCCACTCACCAGTGATTCTGCTTGAAAGAACAAACATATTAATTAACACATTTCCTACAGTACGGACAATAACAGTCAAATATAGCACTTATCAATCACACAAAAACATGCATATGTAAAATACAGTATATCTACAGTCTTGATCTAAGGAGTAAGTCAACCATGTTGCATCACCCCATCTTCTACATTAGCCCCGCCCATGCTCTACAGTGAGCCTGTTGTATTATTAATGGAGCATGAAAAAGGGAGGGAATGGCAAAAGGTATTGAATTGACAACAAAAGTCGACTTCACAACTAAATGCCACGAAAGCTTTCAGTAGACATTTAAAGTGTCAATATTAGTATAAATGGATCACGAAATGCAATTGATCAGCTCTAGAGGAATACAAGAAGCTATTAAATATCCTTTGATTCATTGTTGTAAACGTTAAGATGAGAGTTTCTATGAGTGGTAAATAAATAAGAATCAAGACCTTCAGTACCTTTAGTTGTTGCTCTGCTGTTTTGCCTACACTGTCATAGCTTATTAATTGATAAGGCAACATAAGTGTTGTCCACACCTGGAAAGAGAAGCACATCTGTTACTATGGTGACACATGGTAGACATTTTATAAAAGGTATAGTCCTGTAAAAAAAAATAAAAATAAATGTATACATTTAGAACAGAATCTCCGACAGAAGAAATAAGGAACTTACAGGTTCTGGTCTCTCGTTCCAGTTCAGACGGCTTCTTCTCTTTATTACATAGAACCTTGGCCACGATGATGATAACAATGACGGCTACAACAAACGTCAGGCCAGACACCAGCCAGCTGATCACCATTGGACTCAGGAGTGGATCTGGGTCTGAGGGTCAGAGAAAAAAAAACATATTAGTTATAGTTATATTTTTCAGAGACAGAACTTCATCTAATGCAGTTTAGCTGAAGTAGGAAGAGGTCAACTCAATCTGCATGACTAGAAAATGGTCAGGATGGGATCAGTTGGACCTCGTATGGCTATAGGCAGGGGCTGGCTTTCTCTG
Organism: Chascanopsetta lugubris; assembly: GCA_016785325.1. Classification (NCBI taxonomy): domain Eukaryota; kingdom Metazoa; phylum Chordata; class Actinopteri; order Pleuronectiformes; family Bothidae; genus Chascanopsetta; species Chascanopsetta lugubris. The sequence continues at coordinate 135,789 of JAFBJT010109824.1, forward strand.
GAGACAAAGGTGCGTCCACCCAGCTGGACCCGATACAGGCAGTAGTAGTAGCCCTCGTTGGAGCTCTGGGCGTTGGGAAAGGTGAACGTGACGGATGGAGTGAGGGCAGGCAGCGACTGGCGCACGGTGCCATTGGAGCGGATGAGACGCAGCTGGAAGGAGCCACCAGGGTACTGCTGCAGGGTGGAGCAGGTGATGTTAAAACTGTGGCCTTTAATGACGGAGCCCGCCGGGGCCTCAGAGGACGTGTTGTACCAGTGTTGGGGCGTCAAGAGTTCCACTGTGGAGCAGAGAAAAAAAATGTAAGGAGTCGTTAAAAGGTGCTGGATTTACCTGTAAAACACATTATACATACACCAAAGTGATTCCCTCTCAATCGTCTTGAATGAACCGCTAGAATTGTGTGATAGTGTGTTGGTCTGCAGACACTGCTCTAAATCTGTCATTTGTTGATTTTATTTTTTTGTTCATTTTTGCTGTGTGCAGAATGTGTCTATGTGGGCATGGAAATGGAGGTGCTGGTGATTTGCCTAATTCGCCTCCTTGAGTATCTGCATTTCTACTACAAATGTGATACAATAGTGTAGCGAGTCAATACACGACTTTCTTTGGCTCAAGAAGACATGTCATCAAAAGCTAAAAAGGTGCAGTGCCAATGATTTGGTGAAATCTAGAGCTGACATTGCATGTCCATTACCTCACCTTCGCCCTTCTGAGAATGCAGGAGAACCTATGGTAGACTCCAGTTGTTATTAAAACTCAGAAGATGTTTAGTATGTCCACTCTGGGCTACTGTGAAAAAAAACATGGCGTAGAGACGACCCGCTCCTCATGTTGATATACATTAATGGGCTCATTTAAGGGTAATGGGAAAGATTGCAACATTTAGTTGATTATACATTCATTAAAATGTAATGATATATTTTTTAGAAGTGACAAAAATGACTTGATCTTACACACTGCACCTTAAGGAATGCTGTTGACTTCAGTTTTGATATTTGTTATTTTGTTACACTAACCGCTCCAGAGGATCATTCCAGGCTCATATCAAACATATTTGGTGGATTAGAAGTGGACAGATCTGATAAAAACCAAACGAACCCAGTTCAGGATAGCTGAGGAAAACTCAACTCACTTTGAATTTGTTGCACACCCATGAGAATGAGCGAGGCTGGGAATGAACCATCCGATCTAGATTGTGCAAGAGCGCCATGTGTTGTAAGGCGGGGGCGTTGATGGATTAGAGTCGGTGTGGATTAGAAAATGCAGCCGTGACTCACCCACTGTGATGTTGATGGAGTTACTGGGCGGAGAGCTGAGCAGCTGAGAGGGGAAGCCGCCCATGATCCTGTAACGACAACTGTAGCTGCCCTGGTGGACAGTCTCTATGTCAGACAGAGTGAGCTCCACCCTGGCCTGGGTTTGGTCCGCCCTCTGTGTGACCAGCGGCGTGGACACTCCCTGTTTGTACAGGTGGAAGTCGCTGAGGTGGTGACCCAGTAGAACGCTGCAGCCAAAGCGAACAGCCTCCCCGGGTGTAAACACAGTGTGAGGTGACAGCAGGGTGAGTGTGGGTGTTAAAAGTGTACCTGTGAGAAAAGAAAGAGAGGGGTGACCGTGAAAAAGGAAATGAGTGATCCAACAGACTGAATCTAGCTTATATGCAGAGTAGGTGAAAACAGACTTTTGCAGAATTAACTCAACATACTGTGATGTGAAGTAAACATTTAAAGAGAGAGAGAAGGTAAGTAATAAATGAGTGGTTTGAGAGTGGGAATCTAAAAATGATCATTGAATTAATAATTAAGAATGAGTGTCATCTTTTTATGTGGTTTAAATGTTGATTTAAACTGGCTTTCCACTAATGCTGTAGGTTTTGAATACATTTACATATTTATATACGGTTGGCAAAACCCAACAAATATTACTCTGGCTGTATAACGTCTCCCAGCCTCCCAGATAAATGTAGTGGTTTCCAAGTAAGTTTAATTTATTATTATTTACGAACATCTAGGCTCTCTATTTATCATACTCATCTACTAGTTGAGTGCTTATATTATTGATATGTACTGTACATATACTCTGTGGCATGAATTTCATTTGAGAAAGCTCCCATGCCTTTATCAAGTTTGCATATCCTCGTGACTCAAATAAACAAGACGTCACTTATCAGCAGACCATCTGGTGGTGCCACTTTGTAAATACAGCGGCTTGTGAAACCAGGGTCTCACCTGAGCATTTCACCCCTGCATCATTCTCATGGGTGCAGTGAGAGTTACTGTGGAGGACAACAGCACAACGTGTCAAACTGGACTCGTGTCCTGTGCACTGGACGTGGCGCAGCCAAATCGCTCCTCTACCTTCACCAAACTTTGCACCATGAAGGGCCAGTTCAGCTAAACCACAGCCCAGCTCCAAGCACACAACATCCGCCTCCTGCAGATCCCAGCCGTGGTCACACACTGTCCCCCATTGCTCGTGGCGGAGCACCTCCACTCTCCCAGAACACTTGTCCTCCCCATCCACTAGTCGGACCCCACCTGTAGATCAGAGACACATGTGGTAAGCCAATTTTACACATGATATCCAGACCATATACAGACAATACTTGGGATTCTTTTTTTTTTTTTTTAAACAACACATTGACACTAGAATTGGTTCTTCCTCCTATTATCAGTATCATTATTGCCATGGGCTTTCAAATCTTAGGTGTTTTTCCAATTTAATGCATTTTTTTCCTATCTTTCTGATAAGTTCAGGTGATTGTGTGAGGAGGCTGCAGGTTTATATAACAATTACACACTTACCAAAAGCAGTAACTCCATCCCATAAAACACCCACAAGGCCTGTGGGGAGGAAATGACATACAGGAAATTATTACCTGGCAGATAATGAATTCTATTAAATCAAAACAGTAGTAGCTGCCTTCTCTCAGTCAACCAGTCTGTTATAAACACAATCCAAATTAAAGGTCTAGTGTGCAAGATTACAGTAAGCATATCTTATTTCTATTTTCAACTAGAACATGTAAATGCACTGGTCAGAGAATGTGTAACATATATAGGGGACATCTTCAAAACTAGATGCACCTTTATGCTTATATAGTGAACTAACACTAGTTACAACTGAGATGTCAAGGACATAATAAGCATAGGGCAAACCCACAGAAAGGTGGCACATCGACACAGCATCATTCTGGCTATCTAATTAAACTGATGAATAAGAGGTTGTGTTGTTTGACAGTAAAGTTATGACACTAATATGACATTTCTAGTACAATGTATTTCAGCACCTGGCAGTTAGATCATTCCTACAGATAAACATACTTTAGCCTCCAAATAACAACAAAAGTGAAACACAACTGAGTCCCCGCAACATATTTTGATTCTGTAACAATCCGTTAAAATTAAAACTGAGCACCAATTAGTACAGTGGGGATGTTTACATGTAGCCATTAGCTTCGTAGTGAAGCTAGCGAGAAGCTAAGTTATCACCACATTCGAAACATATTGTGTTCAAGGTAATATTACAGCTAATTTGGCGGTAAAAAATAAAAATAAAATAAAAAGAAGTAGAAAACACACTAGAATAACCTTAACGTGGTGGTAGTTGTCGTGGTCCTATTGCGTAATCACATAAGCTACGTAGCTCCCTCGGTTTAGCGATGCTAGCTAGCTTAGCTCACCTGCAACGAGGATGTGGAGGAATCTCAGCATCGTTCCCCTCACCCTTCCATCGGCCCCCCTGGGGCGTAGGATACCGGGTGTCCCGGCCATGGTGCTGGCAGCCGCTCATACACAAGGACCGCACAAGACATGAGCTGGCTTTGGTGCTGGGGGGGCTGGGATTGGCTAAGTGAGCTAAGAGCTAGCTAGTGGCTAAAGTTCGCACGGACTTTCTCTTTCACGACGCGGGCGGAAGTTGTTCAAATTTAGGCATTGTCAACAAAGGAGTAGCGCGGGGGCGACGGATAACATACTAAAAAGATTTTTTTTTTTTAAACAACAACAATGTTGTGGAAATTAATAAAAGTTGCAAGTAGCTCTTAACAATCCGGAGATGTCCAGTGAGACTGCGTGTCGGGAGGTGACGCAGGGTGAGCTACATGCCGTCAGGGCCACCGTAATTACATCAGCGGTCCCGGAGCTGATGCCGCAGCTGAGCTCCTCTCTCTGCGGCAGACAGAGGTCACTGCACCGCCACAGAGATAAACCCGGTCCCTTAATCTGCGCCGGAGGTCACCACCGGGCACTCAGGAACTCACCATACCAAGTTATATTTACATACACAGTTGGAACTGGTTTATTTAGTTTCTATTTTCTAAGTAACGATTTGCTCCTTATTGTTAATTGGGAGGAAACTAACCAAACAACCATTCTAACCATTAAGAATAATGGTTAGAATGTCTGCTTATAGTTGTAATCTTAAAGGTACAGTTTTTAGAATTAAGTGGAGTTCCATTTCTATTGTCTTAGGTGGACTAGATAGGAATGGTGGTGTTTTGTGAGTGTAATCACATGAATCGTTGTTTCGTGAGCTCTTTGTATCTAAATCAGGAGCATGTCCTCCATGTTGCACCGCCATGTTGGTACAGAAGCCTAATTGGATGAAGAAAGCACCTTCTGCATTCCATTGATAAATGTTGCGGAAGGGTTGAGGTGAAGGATGTTCAGCTGCAACATGCAACACCTCCCTGCACCTGTAGATGTCACTGAATCCACTAAAACCTGCCAACTCCATCAACCATATTAATTTTTTTTCAAACTGAGACATGGAGTGTGGTTTGACCTTTTGACTGCTCTTTTATTGGACTAATTCGGTTGATTGGCTTCACTTTTGACGTTGGTGTCAGCATTATGAATTAATTACTGTCCTTAGTGTTATCATCATTATAATAGTTGTTGTTGCAGTAGTGGTTCTAGGACTGACCATTGGCCTGGTCAGTTACATAAGCCAATATTTCAATATGTTTGTGTGTGTCTGTTTAAAAATCTTTTACAATTCTTGTTTCTTTCTCTGTTGTTATGACTCCTCTGATTCATGTCCGACCCTCTCCCCCTAATTTTATTCTATAAATTATATTTTTTCTATATTCTGTGTATTTTGTAACTTACGTCTCAATCATATTTTAATCATTGTTTTATTTGTATTATTTATGACTCTCTTTTTTTAAATTTCAGAATAAGAGTTAGGGTTGAACACGTTTCAACTTCTCCCTATTCCTTTTTAGACATGTTATTAAACTGCAGTGTCAGTCAGCAATTTGTAACATGCTTCATTTTGTTTAGTCTTTCAGTCAACTCATCAGTTTTCATTCATTCACTTGACCTGTTTTTATCTTTGGATGCTCCATACAATGATTATACTTGTTTAACCGAATCTTCCCACAGCATTTTACTCGAGTCTGTTCTTCTTTACAAGAAACAATGTGGATGAATCAACAAAATGAGGAATGGGAGGAAGTTGTTTTTTATTGCTGATAGAGGTACGCCTGGTCTGACTCACGCACAGACATGTTTTTTGTTTCAGATCCTTTTCCTCTCACAGATGAGCTGGCTTTTCTTTGGCCCAGGGTGAATCTTTTTCTATTTCCTCTATTATGACCAAATAAGTTCAAAAGTGCTTCCCATGATTGCCTCAGCTTGGCAAGGCTATGAGTAAAATACAGAAGTCCTGAAAACTTGCTTCAGACCAAAAACAGATATGTTTTCCATGGAAGAAAAAAGACAAAAACATCTCGGTAAAACCACAAAAGCTACAGGCTCTGAAAACAAAGTTAAAGTACTGAAAACAACCAAACCAGAGATTAAACCTCGTTCAACCACCAGGTTATCAGAGTTGTGTGTTCCCCATTTTTTTGAAACTTAAATTGAAGTACTAAATTCGTTAATGCATGTATTATCCGAGTTGAGGCACATTGACATTGGTCTTCTATAGCAATCAGTGCCATAAAATGATAGCATGTTGTAAAACTTTAAAACAGAAAGTCCAAAGGGGGAAAATAAAAGGTTTAAAAATGGAGAGGTAGAGGTAGAGTTGTTTTCATACCAGTGAAGCAGTTACATATTCTCAGTAAATGATATTGATGGGATAATGAGTAACTTTACCATTATGAACATGTATCTAACAGAGTCCTACAATGGGAATCAAATATATATGTTTTCCATCATACCGTTTTGTCTTCTCGCCAGATCTGGATGTTATCACCTGGTGCAAACATACCAGGGTCCAATGTGCTCCTCCTATGTTGTCATAAATACACAAAATATAGAGACTCTTATCAGCAGCTCTTATAGACGCCTGTGGTAGTAACAGTAAATTGCTTTGGCCCCTCCCCTTCCACCATATGCACTCTGCTACAGTGACAACAAACAAAGTGTGTGTTTCTACACGTAGAAGCTGGTGAGAGCAGACATGTTGATGAGAGGGCCGTTCCCCTGTTTGTTCCTCCTCTAGTGCTCCATTGTCAATTACACTTTGCCCTTAAACACCAATGTATTATGGGAGAGAAGCAGAATAGATGTTGACATGAAGGTTCTGTGTCCCACTTAGTTCATCACAACCAGTCTGTCAGAAAAACACCGGCTCACGAGGTCTCGCGTATCTCACCCTGCGGAGCACAATTCTACAAAAAGTCCTCAGATGAATCGGTCCGTATGCGTGGATTTCAAAACAGCAAACTATTGCCTCACACAACCGGATTAATCAGTTATTGAGCCACCGTGACTGAAGCAACAACCTTTTCTCGATATTTGTGTCCTCAACTAGGGTCAGGCACCAACTCACATCGTTTTCTTGATGCTGTTTATTGAACCACTGGTCAAATAAGCATCCAAGTTGTCTTTATATTGGAAAATGTGATCTTTTTCATCAAGAAAAAAATATATAGATAGTTCTGTACATATATATGTTTATATATATTAATGAAAAATATGATAGCTTTTATCTGTAATTGAAAATCAGCCTGTTTTTTTGTGAAGAAAATAAAAATCTTAAAATGGTCTGTAGTCATTACACTGCAAGTGAACTTGAACTTCATCTGAACAACTTCCCTTTGTTAACATAACAAGTCAACCCGTGTGAGCGTGATGGGACATTCACCACCAATAAAAGGAAACAAACGCCGTCATAAAACAACAGAAGATAAAATAAATTAACTTAACACTCGTCATCTAAGAAGATGACCTTCTTTTCACAGGTATGGAGTTTCAGTACGTACCGCAGCTTCAAGACTTTTTGTTGATAAACCCCTAAGAACATGCTTCCAATGAAATAAATGGTTTAGCTCTTTGGATAACAGTACAATCAGCTTCAGTTCCACCATAAAAGTCGAAGTAGCATCTCATCAGAATACAAACAGCATGTGCTACATTTTCAAAAGTCTCTTGCTCAGCGTGTCTTGAGTTTTCTGAAGAATCCATCCCTTTTTCAGGAACTTCAAACATTGAGTCACTTGGGTTCTTGAAGCAGATACACAAGGAGTTCGTAGGTGGAGAGGACGATGGCTGTGTTGGGGATTTGTCGAATTAGCTGTGGAATGAGTCCTCTATAAAAGGCTGCATAACCTTCCTCCACCGCTATCAACCTTCCCGTCTGGAAGAAATACTTGTACTTGCTGCCCTCTTCGCGCAGCCTCGTCCGAATGACCTCTGTGGAATTGACAAAAAATAAAATAAAATAAAAGAGGATAAGTCAATGGAGCAACAATAAAAACTCTATCCTGATAAGTTGTTGCAAATGCAGAGAAACAAATACAAATGTTTACCATGTGGGTAGGCAATGCAGGAAGCACAACCCTTTGAAAAAGCAGCTGCCATCATCAGACTCAGGAAGTCCGATGCTCCCTTCCCCTGGTCGTTGTTCGGGGAAGAAAACTGACTCTTGTCGAGTTGTTTCTTCAGCGTCTCGTAGATAAGGAAGCAGATCATGGTCTCCGAAATGCCAGCATAAGATGCAGTCAGGCCTCGGTAAAAACCTCGAATCCCTTCGGTTTTGTAAACATAGCGGGCACATTGCAGTGCATTCATCTTCTTCTCGCCCCTGGCTCTGAAAGATCCAATAGTTTTAGCTCATTAGTGCTACAATCACAAGATCATTTTTTAAATGACAAAGTTTCAAAACTCAACCTAAGCCCAAATGTAAATTCTAAGAAAAAATACTTTTACATCTTCTATGGGAGGGCTTCCTATCATTTCTGACACTTTTAATGTAAAATCGAGAAAAACATGAAGTTTCCCTTTTGGCTGCATCAGTGTCTTGCAAACCCTTTCGGTTGAAATCATTGAATCCCTTTTGGACCATCATTCATCAAGCCACCATTTCGTGTTTGACAGCAAGTGATTTTTAAGACAAGATATGTGTCCGTGACATCACATGATACTACTGCCCTGTGCTCGCTAAATGTAAATATAGACTCTTCCCCTGGACGCAGGACAGTGCGTCAGCACTGTGTATTTATGGCGCTGGGTCACACACTCAATCTCTTGCTGCACGTAATCCAAGGTCATTGCCATGAAGGCAGACGCTCTTTGAGATTTTTATGAAAGGTCAGTTTCTAACCTCTACCCCCAGCAAAGTCTCAAAAATAAGTCAGACTGTTTTACACCAGTCTGTCTACTCACTTTTTCTCAAGCTGCATTCTGGTCTTCACCATCCAAATAGGGTTCATCAGAGAGTTTGTAACAAAAGCTAAAGAAAAGGGACAAAATGTTATAATTAAGAGCAGCAACAAGAAAAACATGGAAATATAGTAATCAGTTAGACATGATTGGTAAATGATAATTAAGTCATAAGAAAAGTATGGGACAGTAACATAAAATCCAAATATTAACAGAGGTGCACATGCAGATTTCTCACCTGCCACACCAGCAGAGGACATGTGCACCAATCCACTGTTGGGGACGAACACCCCATTGAACATTTCTTTAGATTTGGAATATGCAGCAAAGTAAATGGCTCTGAAACACAGGGGGAAAAAACAGATGAGAACTCTGCACAAACGCAGCTGTAAGGATTAACACAACAGCTGTTCACATATGCAAATGATTCCATTTGGGCTGATGCGAGTGTTTGACTGAGTGCATCCAGAGCAGTCTGTTTCCCAGTGCCTGCCTGCTCCCTCTCTCGGATCATTTTCTGGAACAAACAGTTACAGCACCAGAATGGGCTGAATAAGCACTGTGCGACGCAGATACACCCCACAGAGCTACTAACTGTCAGCCTGCTGGAGCTGGCCAGGAGGACAGAGGGAAAATGGACTTAAAAGTGCACACGCTCATGCAGTGGTTACTCATCAACTATGAGAAAACAATTTGACCATAACCCATGACCCTGTCCAGTGTCACAGAGTTTCAAAGTCTGATCAACAAGTAGAAAATAACCTTTTGCAGTCATTCTACTTTTCAAAATGATCAACCATGTCTTTTTGTTCACAACAATACTAATTGAAAGAAGTGAGTCAGTGCCAGGTTGTTTTTAAGAAGTCCTCCAAAGTGTTTCGACAATTTCATTTATCTATTCGGGCCTCTATGTCTGTGTGAAATGTTTGTTTTTGCTCTTTATTTACATGTTACCTTGTGTCCACACCTCTTACTCTACCACTGTCAATGTGTACGTGGCCTCTGTTAGGCAAATGCGAATACCATGGCAACAGCTTCCTGTTTACATAGTCGGTTAATGTTTTCTGTCATTTAAGCAAAACTGTAAACAGAGATGCCAGCTTTGTTTGGTGTTCTTCAGTTATACGGCAAAGTGGAGAGCAGTCTACGGCGCCCGACACACGGAAACAAGAATTTTCCGAGAAATCATCGTTTTGACCTTCCGGGTCTCGGCTGTACTCTGATTTAGAATACCCCCGACACTTCCTTGTGTTTTATCATTAACTTTTACGGTAAAAAGCAGACATCATTGACAGTGACAATCTTAAGTAAATAAGAACCAGATAAAGGTGGGGATGGACAAACCCAGACTGATTTGAATGAGTTCAATATGTAAATTGGAGACTGTTTTCCCCGTACCTTGAGGGAGCCACGCCCACAAGGTTCGGTCCCAGACCTCGGAAAAGTGATCGTGGTCCCTCTTTTTCTAGAATTGATCTGAAATAAAAGCAGTGCCATAAAACATGCCATCAGACAACGCACAAAACAACAGACTTATTGTATTTGTACATGCATTGTATACACTTAACTGTCAACTGTCTGATGTATAATAGGAAAAGTCAGTCTGATTTTACTCAATAAGTCAATAAATTATGAAAGCTGTGTTATGTTGTCATTCAAAAGTTACTTCAGTCCTGTTCACTCAAGCTGGTTATGCCTGAGTCGCAACAGTGAACACTAGTCCCTCTGCAGAGCTTGGCTTCACACGGAAGCCATATCCCCGGAGAGTATGTATCTGTTTTGCAGAGAGCAACCTTCATTCTCCAGATGATATTCATGTCTGCCTGTGGGGCAAGCAAAGGGTGACCCTTATAGCCGTTGCTGCAGGGTTTCTTAACGCCCCAACATGCATTCTACTCCTACACCGTTTCAAAATACTGATCGATAATCATCTCTTTTATGCTCCATGTTGCATTTCTTTCAACAATCAGATAAGTCTGCAAATGGAGGGAAAACTCTACAGTACCTCAGAAAATAACATCTATCAGCCGGAGTAGAAAAAATAGCACACTACAGGTTCTCCAGTGTCAAAACCATGTCCATAAGGGGCAGACGTTTTTATGGCCTCAATTTTAGCAGTCACTAGTTCAGACCTGTATAGCCTGTACTCTTTAAGTGTTATGTAACACTGACACAGCCCCTTACTTAAAACCTCCCCCCACTCTGTTTGGCCCACTAAGACGGCTACTAGTCTTTACCAACCTAAGCAGATTCACAAAAGAGAGATTTTCTGGGACAGTTTGTTGTAGGCGCATCTTAAGGCCTGGTGGGAAAGCATGACAAGCACTACCGCAAACAGCTGGATAAAGACACTGACTACAAAACGGTTTTAGTGCACTTAATTCTAGTTTACATGGGAGAGGATTATGAAAGCAGTACTATGACAAAAAATGGCGAGACTGCTTCAAACCATTTTCGGTTCTAGTGGTTATTTAGACACACCTGTACAATCATCACATCTTGACATAAGTTATCTCATGGTAGCACACAGAAGCGTGTCAAATTCAAACTAAACAATAACTCCTGTCTAGGCAAACAAAACACACCCACAGTGAGGAGGGAACGCTCTGTTCATCTACTGTTATGTAATGAAACACAAAAGCCTTAATGGAACAGTTCAAACACACACACAAACACAAAGTCTTACCGCAGGACCTGCAGGAGGCCAGGTGTAACGGCCCCTGGCCGGATAACCCCCGTGCCACTTAAGGTACCGAGCTGAACCTGGAAGACGGGCCGGAGGCTGAGACTAGAGGACTGCAACCGTGTCTTCAGCACCTCCAGTGGACAGGTCATGATGGCCCCCACCGTACCACTGCACCTGCAAATCAATTACACTGAAATTAGGGTGATGGGGCCTGGGAGCAGGGTTAGTTCAAAAAGCAATGCATGCTTTCTGTGTTATAAGAAGGTTATGATATTTCCATAGATTAGAGGTATTACTGAGGAGACGTTCTCTTCTTAGATCTTGAAGACTGAGTACCACGTCTTACTTTGCAATATGAGTACTGGGTTACTTACCAGCTCATCTGGTAAAGTATTTCAAAGCACAGACGCTCTACTTGTCCTTGGAGAGACTATTTTAAGCATCACGTCACAATGTCTCCAGATTTCGATTTATTCTGCTCTGAGATCTGTTAACATGCAATTTCCTAAAAAGGGCTCTGTTTTAAATCTCGTTTTTGGGACTAAATAGATTTGCTTTTTAGCCAGACAGGTACTCTTCTATTTATATAATCTGACCATGCTTTTATGTGATTTTTTAATACATTCTAATCTGTTTCAATAGATGCTTTCATCACATGAAGTGTGTCCTTAATAAATGCTTGCTTTCTGGTTCCCTCTAAGAACTTCATGCTCCTTGCTTTATGGCACAGTTAAAATGTTGATATACCTGCAACAGTCTTTGCACTAGAACCTGAACAGTATGAACAGTCTATAAGTTATAAGGTGTCATGCTTTCAGGTCTGAAACAGATGAAACTAAGCCTAAGCACCGTCTCCTGTCTGGTGGACAGACAGTTTTTCAAAAACATCTCAGAAAAACAAACACCTGCCGCGTTTGGGTAAAACGAGGGGCAGTTATTGGACTGTTGCAAAGAAATGGAATTAGCATTCCGTGTTGTTCTGAAATACAAACGCATGTTTACATTATAATCATTGGAAATTAATATAAACAGTGAGAATGGGAGCTGACGAGGCTCTCCTGGAGGTGGCACCTCTGAAGACACAGATCGAGGCAAGCTCAGCCGGTCTGCTGTGTCAATGTTTACCACATTTACAAATATCCCATACACTTCTCAACATACATCAGCCAACTACAGCCAAGGTATCAACAAAGTGTTAGTCTATGATGGTGATGGTTTGACATTTCGAGAGAAACGTGACCATATCAAATCCCGCCCGTATCACATGAGCGGTTAAACTTAGACTCACTTTAACATTTCAAGGGTAAAATGGCGTCAAATTTGGTGTCGCTCGTTAAGTGACCTCAACGTCTGCTCTACAACGCCCAACACATGTCCGTGACACAGCACAATACAGACATACTTCTCCGTGTACAGCGAGCATCACTCGGCCGGATGGCGGTCATCCGCTGGCGTCGGAACACAGAGTTCAGAGTGAACCCGGTCTCACGCCACATAGCTCGGGGCTGAGTGTGGTCGCGTGACTGCAGCACGCTCAGTCGGTCTGAGGGGGAACCTCGCGAACCCGTCGTGTTGGGTTTCACATCGCAGCCCACGTTTTCCATGTACCACGCCGACTCAAAGAACCGGATGTTTAAAAACGTTTTCAAGACAGAAAGTAATAAAAACGGTTGGGACACATCACACTAGCCATCGTATGCTAGCGAACTGCCGCGCGAACATGACGCAATGGGATGAAAGAGAATAAGTGCTCCAGGAACAGTGTGGCTAATGTTGTGACTTTCAACGTACACATACGTAGACAGTGTTAATGTTACGTTCTCTGGCGGAGGACATGGAACGCCGGGAGAGCACGAGAGCGTCGTGATATGCTAACACGATAGCAAGCTAGCCTTCGTTTGTTTCAGTTAGCTATGCTAATTTATCTCGGCTCGGGAATCTCCGGGTTACGGAGTCGCTTCCCCTCGGCTTCAGTCAAACACCGCTGTGTAGCTTCGGCAGTTTCCGGTTTTCATTCGCCGTTAATGTATCGACGACGTCCGCCTGGTTTGAATTCGAGTATCATTAACGTGACTCACCCCCCAGCGAAAAGGTGAAGCAGCGTGTCTCTCTTTGCCATCTTGTCTGCCTGTTGCTCAAACAGCCACCATGGTCTTGATGTACGTGGTAAAATTGTCCCCGGGTGAAAAAGCGGGATGAAAGAAAGAGGTCGACGGGGTCGTATTACGTCTACGATGCCGCTGGTTCCTGTGTGTGTGAAGCGGCTCCGGGAAGCTGTCAGCACAGGGCGTAGCGCAAGCCAGGGCTGACTAGCAAACCGCTGTGACGTCAGTGGGCGGGGCGGGGGTGTTGTCTGTGACGTAGGGACACGTGCATGGCACACTGTTCTTTTGCCTTTTTCAAGAGGGTTATACAACAACAACGAGAACCATCAGAGTCGCTGCAGAAAAACAACAACACTGCCACTTTGACCCGCGGACACCTCGGTGACCTTCACTCGCCCATGTGCACATCACTAGACTCTATGCTTTCCGGAGACGATGGCCGGCGGTGTTACGTAACACTGCGAGGTACACATGTGTATGTGGGGAGGGAGTGCGACATATGCAGCGATTCCGATCGAAGGATCTGGTTTCAAAGGAGTCCTTCTTTGGGTGGAGGTGTTGTTAAGCAGAAGCAGGTGCACGGTGCTTTGATCAGTCACCATGCTTTGATGCAAAGCCCTGAATAAAAATGACTTGGATCTTCACAGGTTTTCCGTTTTTGAAAGTACAGTGAGGATGAAGTGGAGTTCTCTCAGTGAAATCAGTGAAATTAAATTATGCGAAATTGGAAAAAAAACCCCAAAACGATTCCAATCACATTTGCATCTCAATTTAACACAATAATTGCAGTTTGCACCATTGACCATCACCAGTTATTGGTATCGTTCTTCTCCCTACTGTTTCTGGTTGTTTAAATCGTGCATAAATATTTGGTGTGAAAGACTGAGGTAAAAAAAGAAATTGAATGAAACAAAAATAAAACACAACAAGATTGAAAT
>JAFBJT010109825.1:9295-20315 GCA_016785325.1 Chascanopsetta lugubris
CACCACAGATCACTCAAGCTAAATGCTTCCCACCTCTCTCCCCCATATCCCCCCACAGGTACTACTTGTCGTCAGTATTATTATCATGACATCCCTCTATTTTCTTTTGCTTTTTTTATATGATTTCCATTAATATCATTACCTCTTTTGACCTGTTTTCTCTTCTTCTTCTTGCTACTTACTTATTTGATCAATCATCCAACACATTTTTAAGACTTGTCTTTTCTTGCTTCCTCCAAAGAGTTAAAGAGTATCTATATATTGATTTCTATAAATCCACTACATTGACGGCAGCCCTATTCATTCATTTCAAACTTTACTTGAAGATCATTCTCACTACTTTAAATCCCAGTTTGACCTGGTGAAACTGTGTCTTTCTGTTATGGTCATGCTGCCACATGTACGTTTTTCCTCATTTGTCAAAATAATTGTAAACAAATTAAATGACAGGGAAACTTCAATAGAACATGATTGAGGTGAATGAATAAGGTTTTGATCATGTTGTTAGAAGTGAAAACTATATGAAAACTAATGTCATGTATAATATTTGATTATTATTAATACAAGTGGGTGACTTTCAGAGACTAAGAATGATTGATAACTTGAACAAGCTCCAGTCACAGAATGCACCTCATCACCATCTGAGGTTTAAATGTGGCCCTGCAAATACCGAGTGGCAACCTGCCCCAGGGGTGTTTGTTTGTCCCCGCAGCCCTAAGGTCGGAAGTACTGTTATGGACCCATGCCTCAAGACTCTCGAGCCACCCCGGACTCCAGAGAACACTCAGCTTTGTCCTGCGGAGTTTCTGGAGGCCCACGGTCCAGGGGGACGCCCCAGTTAAGGCCTGCTCTACTTGTAGTCGGAAAAAGCCTTCGCACCGAGCCCCTGCTGGTCTTCTGCATCCCCTCCCAGTACTGGGACAGACAGCCATACCACCATCCTCACCATCATAGACCAGTTCTCTAAGATGGCCCATCTGGTTCCCCTCCCCAAACTCCCTTCGGTCAAGGAAACAGCCAAGCTGCTCCTCCGCGTATTCCGCCATTATGGCAGCCCGGTGGATGTGGTTTTGGACCGAGACCCTCAGTTTTCCTCCATGTTCTGGCAGGAGTTCTGCGGCCTCCTGGGGGCCTCGGCCAGCCTGTCTTCCGGTTACCATCCACGGTCTAATGGTTAAATCAGGAGATGGAGACAGCCCCCCTCTGCATGGTGGTCCGGAACCCATCCTCTTGGTCTCAGCATCTCATGTGGGTGGAGTATGACCAGCTCCCTTGCAGTGCGCCTTTGGGTTCCAGCCTCCCCTCTTTCCAGCCCAGGGGAAGGATGCCGTGTGTCCGGTCCTGGCATTCATCCATTGCTCGCTGTCGTCCCACCTGGGTCGGCGCAAGGTCATCCCTCACCAGAGCCATACATCGCTCTTCAGCTGCAGCCAATCGCCAGCGCTCAAGGAGTTCTACCGACCGCATCCGGATCAGCCCTCCCTGCCCCAGAGAAGCCGGACCCTCAGTCGAGGCCCCGTCTGTCAACCCACTCCCCCTTCAGTCCTTGGATAGAGAACTCTTGGGCTCCCAGGAATTTCCCCCTCCCGTCCCTTTGGTGGAGGGTACTGTCACTGTTCCTGTCTCTGTTCCACTCCATCGTCAGCCACACCCACCTCATCAGCAGTCTCTCCACACACCTGCCCCTCATCCAAGCCAATCAGGCCCATAGTATACCCACAGTCTCCCTCCCCACTCTCACACTCTGCCAGATTGCTAACTCCATGCAGTTCCCTCCAGCATTCCCCTCCCTGTCTTCCTGGTTCTGACCTCGCCTGTTCCTGCCTCCCTGCCTCCCTGGTTGTCCTGTTTGCTTTGTGCAGCTGTTGGATTCCTACACGACCCATTACAATAGACTTCCATTTTAAAATGATGAAATTCAGAGGAGAATGAAACATGTTTAAAGTCTGGTGCAAACTTCAGTTTTGGTCTCAATCAGTCACATGTGTTACCATGACAACTGAAGGGGGGATGATTTTTGTAATTATGCATAATTAAGGGCGTGGTCTCTTGACCGACACCCGAGCCGACCTGGCACATAGCACGGGTGACATGACGGCACCGTGAGCCGACCCACAGCTCCGTGTGCGTTCCGCCTCTATGCCCATTCATGAATGAACCGGGAACGAGGAGGATTTTGGATTCGGCAAGATGACGACTCGCCCACAATTTGCCAGAAAACCACTCCGCTGAAACCAACGGGTGACGTCACGGACGCTACGACCGTCTTTATATACAGTCTATGGCACATACACTCAGACAATGTCAAACCAGTGTGACGTTGTCAGTCATTATCATTCACAGCCGTGAGCATGGATCATCGCAGCCTGTCCGGTGCCATCCATGCTCAGTCTGAGCCCAACGCTGAGGACAATCCAATATTTACCAACCCAAATAAAGAAGAGGACTCAGACATCTTTTGCTCTGAATATCAAAAGCCTTTACACTGCTTTTAATAAACATCAGATACCCAAATCAATCTGAATTAAAGTATTTGATTACCAGTTTCCTAGCAACCCAGGACCCAGGCCATCTGTTGCTGCTGCAGACAGACGAGTCTGTCGGTGCTGCAGCAGCAGGGAAGAATTCCACCATGCTCTCCATCTCTCAGGCTCATGCTCCAGCTCGTAGAAAGGAAATGGCAGAAATAAAAAATGTTTGCTGTTTTCTAGAGTGCACTCTGTTCAATAATTCAGCTCTAGATCAAGGGAAGAAATCTAATATTCATACAGACAAATGTCCCCCTCCATTCCAGCGGGGCCCTAACAGGACACACACCATGTCCTTCTTCCTGTGATACATGCCCCTCTTCCACCAAATCGGTTTCGGGGCTAGTTCTGGGCCAGTGCCTGACTTGGCGCCAGTTCTTTATGTTTCCACCGCCGGGGCACCGGGAGCCAAACCAGGCACCAACTCAATGGTGCCCTACAGGCAGGTGGGTAGGAGGGCAGGGGGGTGTGGTTACTGAGACCAACAATGTCTGAAACCGCCATGTTTAAAAAACCAGCGCGACAGTGCCATATAATAATCATAATGATAACGAATGAGAGGAAACAGAAGCCGACTGAGGAGGAAACCCATGTGCTTTATGAAACGATGATCATCCTCCACAGTCATAAATAAATGAATGGAAGCCGCTTGAACCGAACCGGTGATCCAGGGTATCTAGAGGGAGACTTCTGTTTACGGGTTTGAGTCTGTGGGTCCGAGCGGTCTGTTCGCCAAAAGCTGCAGCGGTCTTCCACTGGATGTGTCAGTACACTCGACCAGTTTATTGATGAATATCAATAAATATTCATAAAGTACTACGGGAACAGAGGACCGGGCTGCAGCAGCAGTTGGCTGCATGTGGCGGGGAGCCGCTGCTCCCGTGGCGAGGGCAGCACTCGTTGCAGGAGCAGCCGTCCTCCGCTGGACGTGGTGACACAGTCAATCAGTTTATTAACTAACTAATAAGATTTATTGGGGTGGGGGGGCGGAGCTGGAGCGGCAGTGGGCTGTATTCTGTGTACGGGTCTGAACAGGTCAGTGCTCGTCACGGGAGCAGGGGTCGTAACAGGGCGTGTCCCGTTGTAGGCAGCGACACAGCCAAACAGTTTATAAAACAAACCAATACGGCTGTAATAATGACTAATAATGATCAAGTATAACGGGGAACAGAGGAAGGGGATGGAACGCATTGGGGGGGGGCATCTACTCCTCATTATTCGACATTATACGATGACGTAATCATGTGGCTTTGACTTGGGCTCTTGCCAGTGGAAACACAAACAGGGTCTTCGGAGGAGTGGGAGCTCAACCAACGAACGACA
This sequence comes from Chascanopsetta lugubris, assembly GCA_016785325.1. Lineage (NCBI taxonomy): Eukaryota > Metazoa > Chordata > Actinopteri > Pleuronectiformes > Bothidae > Chascanopsetta > Chascanopsetta lugubris. Next base: position 13,147 of record JAFBJT010109825.1, read on the forward strand.
TCATGTGATCCCTGCTCTGAATGAGCACTGGAACCGGTTTGGTGGAAAAGGGTCAATAGTGGAGTCAGTGGGAGGTTTACATGTAGATCCAATAAGACAGAGGATCCGTCAGCCCGTGAACACACTCAGAACTCGGTGTGTTTGCATTGGTGTGTCTCAGCTCTCTGGTGAATAGAGACAGGACACCGTGACCCCAAAACCTCAGACACAAGAATCTACCGGGAAGAAAGAGGAGAAAAGCTGAATAAGTGGGTGATATTGGTGTTACCTGCGCAACACACATCAGAAGCTCCTCGCTGGCCTCATCTGCCTCCTTGTGCACTGTAACTCATCGGAATATATCTTATCTCTCTCCTTGTGCCTCCAGCATAAGCATTTATTTTCAATCCATAAACAAAAATGAACGTAAAATCGGGAACTTTGAAGGAGAAACATCTCAATCATTAAAGGATTCAGAAAAAGGATTGGCTCATTTTTGAGTATATAACTGAGCATTATACGAGTAAACAGCTTTTCATTTGCAGTTTGGCGGAATTCCAACTCATTCAGTCGTAGGTGGAAACTTCCTTCCAGTACAAGTTATTCAGAGCATCTTTCTTCTCTTTACTTTCTGTTGTATGACAGTTCCGTTATTGCACACATACACTGTTCACCACAGTTCCGTCTCCCTGTGGTAAGATTTGGCAGGAGACACCTCGGGTGTTTAAAAGCTCCCCCTCGTCCTCTGAGCTCTCCACCCCCCCCCCCCCCCCCCCCCCCCAGTGATACCACTCAGTCTTTGATAGATAGATATATTTACACACACACACTGCAGCATCACTCAGACATTCAATAAGGATGTTCCATCATTAGAAACTGTAGTATAGTGCATTTCCCCTCATCGCCTCCTGGTTGCTCTTGTCTCTACCTTGTTGTTTGATGCTGTATGTTCCCAGCAGCTGTAAGGAAACTATTTTAATATCTTTTCTTTGACTGCATCAAGTTTGCCTCTTGAGTGCGTGAGATTGGTATTTCTGCAGTAAAACTCCTGTTGGTGACTGTTCAAGCATTCAAAAGAAAAGCATGAAGACGTCCACCCATTTAATGTTTGTTTACATTATCTCTTGTTTTATTTGTTGGCTCCTCCCTCTTCCCCTCCCCCTTTCCCTCCTTCTCCCCCTCCCTCGGCCACTGCTTGCATCATTACTCCGTTCTGGGCCCGTGCTGGTGTTAAGGGGTAAACCAGCCCCTTTGGAATCCTTCAATGGCCATTATTAGAATTCTGCAGGGAAATAAAAGGACCCATCTGTGGGGTGGTGTTGGGGGGAGGTGGTGTTGGGGGGAGGTGGGGGTGGGGTCTCCCCAGAGAGGCCGAGGGATTAACCACTGACACGTGGAGCCTGCTAATAAGGAGAACCCCATGTGTAGCACCAGGACATGTATGTTTAGATCACACCGAGTATATGAACACATGAACACGTTCTTATATAACTGTATGTTGGTGCACATTAACACTCTTTGTTTTTCTGACACTTGGTCACACACACATTGGCAGTGACACACAATTGCATCTCCAGGTCTTTATTAAATTTGTAGTAGGGCCACATCTGGTCAAATGCACCCGAGAACAAAAGGGAGAAGGGGGGGGGGTTAGAGAAGCCCAGTGTCAGATATGGAGATTTCATTCAGCGTATTAATCTGCGCGTGCACTCGCCCAGCATCTGTCACACGTAATTGGAGGGGATCAGGTGTGGACACTGGGCCAGAATCCCCCCACCCACGACATGAATCCTCCGCTCCCTCGACCGGTTGAATCTGTGTGTCAACATCTATATTCATGACGGGTTGACCCAGAGGTTCGGGGGCCACGGTGGTCTAATGCAGGATGGATGACGCAAGATTGTCATGAATCACGCTGCAGAGAGCGGAGGGGTCTCCTCTGCAGGGGCTTCGCTCACCGCAGATGTGGATTTAATCAGAATTCATCGATCGTTTGTCGTGTTTCCTCCAGAGAGGAGTTGTTGAGTGAAATCATTCCGCTCACTGCTCCAGGTACATGTTCACACTTCAGTTAATAGGGCAACTCTGTTAAAGCAGCAAAGCAGGACGTGTTTGTTTAGACGTACAAATCAAAATGTACTACACACACACACACACACACACACACACAGGTATCCATGAGACCCTTCCTCTCTTGAGACTCACCTGTCACCACCGACGCTCACAGACCCCTGAGGGTTGGTGAGTGTGCTCGATGGAGGAACCTGTGCAGCAGCAGCCGGGGGGATCTCTGACACATCCTCTGTTCGTGAAGCCCACCTCTAATCGTCCTGCTGTGCACTTTAAGGTTTGCGCTTTGTCAGAGTGCTCATGGACGTTTGCTGACACGAGGGCAAGTCTTCACGCCGGGTGGGTAATGTGTCACAGGGGCTGATGAGAACTGCTCGAGATTAGAGTTTACCCAAGAGGCGAGGCAATTAACTGGCTGGCAGAGCAGCCTCCGCAACAATAAGACTGGGAGTGGGGGTGGAGGGGGCTGGGCTTCCATCAGACTTACCCACATTTTACTTAAATGACAATATAGTTTGGAGTGTTGAGAGTGATGGACCAGCGGCACCAGAGGAGAGACCAGCCAACATGATGTCATTCACCACCAATCGGGTTCCGTTGGCTTCCCGAGACACGAAGGATCCACAAATAGAATTTTGCTGACAGAGGAAGTTGTCGCAGCCCAAGATCGATTCACTTTCGCTCGCTCGCCCCCGTGTCTTCAGCACAAGGCGTTTTTCTGAGCGCTGCATCTTCCTCCTTCTCCACATCCCGAGTCCAGACATGCTCCAAAGTTGACTCCTGAAAGTCCGGAGAGGCTGCACAGTCGGCTGACTTTGGAAATGTTCAGTCATATTTGGACACTTGAACTTTTACGTAGCTGTGACACGTTGAGAGTAGTACTTTAATGTTTCCTTTCCACGTGTGAAGGGGAATATTTAAGCGCGTAGTACTGATAGGAAGTTGACGTGTCCGTACGTACACAGTGCAATTTCAAGTGTTTAGTTGAATTCCATTCATTTTTTTTGACATGAAAATGCACTCAAATGTGTGAATGAGTGTTAAAGAGCCATTCCGCACAAATTGTATTCACAAAGTACCAGGGCAAACTTGTAAAACACAAAGTGCTCTTATTTTGAAGGTGAAATTACAGCCTCTGCTTCCACCCGCGTACCATGGGAGCTAGCAGTGTTTTCCTTTTTCAAGTAAAGTGAATGCTGTGGAAACACTGTCTACAACAAGGACAGCACATTATTATGATTTTCAATTTATTTTCAATTTAAGATATTCAATTTCAATTTCAGTCAAAAGTGTTGATGTCAGAGATGTACTGCCTTTGTGGTCCAAAATCACATGATGTCTCAAACCAGTGACATGTGATGAAGATGTTGGACTCCATTTTGATTTGATGCACTCGTTGGCTTTAGATCAGGTGTCATTGTGATGATGTGTGTGTGTGGCCTGCCAGAGCCGAGGGTCCGAACATCAAACTCTGAACTCCACTTCATTACACACGCCACATTTGATCTGTAGCAATATATTCAGTTTGTTGCTTATACAATATTTGTAACTTGAATAAATGATAAGTATGAATATATATGTATGTCTTCATAAGTATGAAGACAATTGTTTTATAACATGTGAAGTTGTAATTACATTTAGTTCCACAGTTAAATCCAGACCCTTGAGAGCAACTATAATGTTGGTGAACTTGAGTTTGACTCCTCTCATCAGAATAGTAGATTATTTCACTACAGCACAACAGACGTCCCCCGTGTTCCAGTGATAACGTCCCTTAATACTCTCTACTTCAAATGAAGGTCTTAGGAAAACCGACGGTGACAGAGCTGATTTTGACACCCTCACTGTTGAACATTGATCATTCTGTCTGGTGTCAACATGCGGTGGTCAATCTTCCTCCATATGTCTTATGGCTTGTCAACATGTTGACGAGCTGCTGTCCATCAGTGAGGAGAAAGCTCCCACACGAAGCAGTGGATGTGATACGGTCCCGCGCCGCAGAGCAGCAGCAGATGCTGAATGTTCTGGGTCTGTGACGGACCCCTCAGACTGGCTGAGTGACAGCTGCTTCTCAGTGTGTGTCCAGTCATTGCGCAATTAGACAGGTATCAGGAGAAGGGACGTCAGGGTTCGGCCCGTTTGGCTGCGAGAAGCTCAATCACTGACCGGACGTCATCAGAATGCACCTCTAGGTTTGTCGTCATCAGATCCGAGGTCAGAGTCAGCATAGGTTCAAGAACTGGATAATGTGGGATTCAGCAAACATTTATTCTCTCTTGTTCTTACATCTCCATGACATCTGAGACCAGAGCAGATATAATGTCACCCTCATCCTCCACCTTTGATTCCTTCATTCTCGATGCTGTCACGGCCCTGAAGAGGTCAGTCACCTCACGGACCGACTCTCCTGTGTGAATTATAAATCCACCTTCAACACACAGGAAAACACACAGGGCAGGACGCGGCTATGGCCTAAGTCACAGTGAGGCTAATATATTATGATCTAATATATTAATTTTCCTCTGTCAGAGGTAACAGACCCATATTATCCTTACAGCAGCAAGCCACAAGGGGGCGACTGTGATCGTTTAGGTTACCTCCGGGTTCGACCGATCCGATCACAATCTGCTGCAGCCATCTCTCCATGGAGGCGGCCGCGCTGTCCAGCAGACATTAGATGATCAATATGGAAGCGTAGTTTTTCCTCCTCACTCCACTCGTCCTGACTTCCTTTCGATTCTAAGGGGCGTGGGAAGCGGCGGCCACTTGTGGCCAAGGACAAAATCCTGAAGCCCAAACTGCCTCAGGTTTTTATAGTGAGGGTTTGTGCACATAGATCCACAGTTTAGGGTTTGTGTGACTGTATGAGAGGAAACAGCACTTTGTGTACTTTGATACGATAGCAGCTCTCGTCGGTGGAGGAGAGGAAAACAAATCCCGAAGAGAGAAGAGCCGGCTCGCGCCGACAGGTCGGCTCGCGCCGACAGGTCGGCACCGGCCGGAGCCACTCGCGCTGTCGATGCGGGTTAAAGTCCGAGAGAGAGCCCGAGTCCGGGAAACGGGATTCCGCCCGCACACACATTCACTGTTTTAGGTGTTTAGGGCAAATCACACTCTGTAACTTCGACAAACCTCCAACCTCCTCGTTAGCAGGCTGCTGTTAATGAGGGAAACCTGTGTCTCCACCAACTCATTCCTCCTTTGATCCATCTCTTTCCACCACATCAGCATGTCACCATCATTATAGTCACTAGACTGTGACTGATCCAAAGATGGACTTATTATATATCTACATTTATGCTGTTTATCATTATGACCTGTTCCATGTGACAAATCTATCTTTGATCAAGTAACATCTGGTTGAATTTGACCTGATCAAAGAGCTCATGCAGGTGTGAGGGTGATTAGAAGAGGAATCCATGTATAGATTGAGAAAGCTCTGAATGAGCTGGACTCGTTTATGTATTTCATTGATTTGATTGCGCTCTGGTCTTGTCACTGAGTTTTTCTCTGCTGTGTTTGTTTGTATCCACACACATCGTTGCTGTTCAGCACGTCCATGTTATTGACGCTGAATATGATCGGTGATGAGTCGGAGCTGTGATGTCACAGAAGCGTCAGCAGCTGCCAAAGCCCCAAACAAACAGGAAGGAGGCGTTCTGCTGAGTCGACACAAATAACAGCATGGCAGACGTTAACGCTGCGCCTCGACCACCACCGAGGAAAAAGAGAATCTGCTGCCTCAGAACTTCTGTTTGCGAGAGATGAAGATTCATCTGTTCATGACAAATGATGCCAGATGAAGAATCAAAAAACGAGGTTTTCACTTCAATCAGAGAGAAACAAGAACTTTTAAAAGTGTGTTGAATGCGTCGTAGCATTGTTCTGAAAACAAGTGAAGAAATGAACGCATCCATCAGAGGTATGTTCCGATCACCTGGAGCCAATCACACAGAATGTTGGAGTCATGTGACTCGGGTGTGAATCCAGACTAACACCCAGGCCTCAGTGGGCGGGTTCAGGAGAGGCAGTGTATTTTGATTGAGCACTTCGGGGTAATAGTGTTTCAGCAAGCTGATTCTGAGCTCGGTCATGTGGACGCTGCCCCTCAGGGACAGAGGGGGCACAGGAAGTCACTCACAGCTGTGAATGAGGAGCCCGGCTGCTTCCTCATCTCACCATGTCTTCCTCTCACAAGCTGATCACAAGCTGATCACAAGCTGATCACAAGCTGATCACAAGCTGATCACAAGCTGATCACAAGCTGATCATAAGCTGGTTTTCTCTGTTCTGTTCCGTGGTTACTAAGGGCAACAACGCGGTCTCCCCCCGGATGTGTCCGGACACTCAATCAGTTGATCAATAAATGAAAAAGGTTCATAAAGTTGACTGCGTTTTAGTTTGAGCAGTGATCTGATCATCTGGCTCTGCCTCCATGAACTTAGTTTCACCTGTTGAGAGCAGATATAAGCTCAGGGCTGCAAGATGCCCCCCCCCCCCTCCCCCCATCTCAAGATGCCCCCCCCCCTCTCTCCCTCTCTCCCTCTCTCCCTCTCTCTCTCTCTCTCTCTCTCTCTCTCTCTCTCTCTCTCAGATGAACAGCTGTACTGTGTACCTTTGTTTTTTGTGATGCTTTCAGGTAAGATGGTCATTGTGAATAATGAAGTTATTTGAGCCCATTCCAGCCGGGTGTTTCAGTTTTACACTGTACAACTTGGTGCCATTGATAGTGGCTCATCACTCACATCTGATCTCGTGTTATTTGATCTGTTAACATACCTGGTCCTATGTGTTCTCTCTTCTCTCTTATTTATTGCCTGACTGTCTGTTATCTTATCTTTTACTGTCCTAGCTCTGTTTGTATGATTATCTTATCTAATTACTGACGCTTTTTAAAACAATTCTTGAAAAGCTTCTATTTCAAGATGTTCTATTGTTACTATTATTGTAGTTGTTGTTTTGCGTCCTGGCTGAATTCAGGGCGGCCTCATGTAAACGATGATTGATGGCTCCGGCTGTTCATGGTTACTCAAGCAGCTCAGGTAAAGTGTTTCACTCCAACAACTCCTGATCACATCACTATGTCCCACAAATGACATGCCGCCCCCCCCCCCCTCCGT
>JAFBJT010109825.1:21800-37588 GCA_016785325.1 Chascanopsetta lugubris
CCACACGGCCGGGGAGAACTCCTGCTTCTTCAACAAGAACGACACCTCCATCTGGATCAACTACAACATCACCGTGGTGGCCACCAACGCGCTGGGTAGCACTTTCTCCGACCCCGTGGACATCGACGTGGTCTACATAGGTGAGGGACCGTGTGCAAATGGCTCATTCCAAGGCCACAGAAACACAGTCTGAAAGCACAAGTGTTGTTTAGGAAACATCAAATGGATGATAAGGAAGAAATGTGCGTCCAGGCAACTAAACATCCTCGAAGTTGCTGATCTGCGAACTTGTGTTCCTCCTCCCTTTGTCGCCCACGGTTACACTGACCCGATGAGCTTGTCAGTGTCCTCACAGTTTGTCAACTATGCGTCTCCATGACGATGATAACACCCAGTTGTCAGCAGTTTTTATCCACCGTGTTGTCGCACCAGCATCAACACGCATTTTGAAAGCTCCCCCTGCGGTGACAGAGTTCAGCCAGCAGGGGTGTGTGTTGGTTTACTTTTCCACAGTGGACAAGATAGACACACACACACACACATACACACACACACACACACACACCGGGAAAAATGATATGTATGAATATGCATATAAAGATGGATGAATCGCCATATGGTGGATGGCTGCGGTGCAAGTCTTAAACTCTGCCTCCTCCATGTTAGTGATGGACAGAGAAACAAATTAAAAAGTCAAATCAAACCTCACATTTTTTTTGTGGTTCTCATCAAACTGAAGTTTATCAAAGTGAAGTCCAGTTTTATTTGAAATGTGGTGATTGACAGCTGAGGCTGGCCCGTGATTGGTCGAGCATGTGCGTGTTGGCCGTGGCTCCACCTCCGGATCACTGCCATCTCCATCTCCGCCCCCTTTCTCACCCATATGCTCTCTCTCTCTCTCTCTCTCTCTCTCTCTCTCTCTCTCTCTCTCTCTCTCTCTCTCTCTCTCTCTCTCTCTCTCTCTCTCTCTCTCTCTCTCGCACCCTGCAGTCAAGCCAAACCCCCCAGAGAAGGTGGCCGTGGCTGTGATGGAGGACAAGGGCTGGCCCTTCCTCCGGGTGTCATGGGAGCCGCCTCTTAAGGCCGACACCCGCTCGGGCTGGATCACCCTGATCTACGAGCTCCGGGTGCGGCTGGACGGAGAAGAGGAGTGGGAGGTATGCAACGCAAACAGGGGCAAATCACGCGCACTGACCTTTGACCTTTAACCCGGTTACTGACATGGTTGTGGATCATTCCCGGGGGATTATCTCCATCAGTCGCGCAAACACAATCTCCTCTCTTGAACACCATGCGTACGCGGTGGCATTAAGTGGGCGGAGCCAATTGTGTGCGTTGTGTTTACAGATGCATCTGGCAGGCCAACAGAAGATGTTCAACATCTTCAGTCTGAGGTCGGGTGGTACATACCACATCCAGGTGCGCTGCAAGCCCGACCACGGCTTCTGGAGCGAATGGAGTTCCACCTCCTACGTCACAGTTCCTGACTGTAAGACACACACACACACACACACACACAAACTCAAAATGTGAAATATTCCTCCTCCTACATTCCAATCCTATATATATATCTATATATATCCAATATTTAGTAATAGTAGCCATGGTTGCGTGATGTGGTGTGAGTCAGATGTTGTCATGTTGCCGTGCAGATTTCCATCGGGAGAAGTCGACGTGGATCCTCATCACCGTCTTTTGTGCCTTCATCTTCCTCATCCTCACATGGCTGCTGCACATCAACAGCCACAGGTAAAGTCAGAGACCATGAGATGTGTCAGGGTGGATGTTGTTCATTATAACATTAGTATCTATGTCTCATGACCATCTTTTTTTTTTTTTAGAAAGGGTTACTTGATAGATATTGGATTATTTTCAGGTTGCCACAGCAGTGTCATGGAAAATGAAATATGCAATTTAAAAACCGCATTCATCATGAATAACTATTTGATATACTTATCATTGTCGTTTTCTGTTTTCATGCGAGAAGTCTGAAGCATTGTATCTTGCCGCCGATCCCTGGGCCTAAAATCAGAGGATTTGATAAACAGCTTCTCAAGGTGATGCAGTGATTTATAATCCAAGGACAAGTTCGTGCATACCATAATAATCGGACTCATAGGAATCCATTCTGTGTTCGTTTTTTTTCCGTCCTTTAGAGTGGCAAATCCGAGGACATCTTCAGCGCGCTGCTGGTGTCTGGCTTCCCCCCGACCTCGTCGTCCAACTGCGAGGACTTGCTGGTGGAGTATCTGGAGGTGTACGTCCCCGAGGAGCAGGAGCTGATGCTGGAGGAAGCCAAGGACCTGCGAGAGAGCGGCGGCCTCAAGTCCGACGGCTCCGCCTCCGACAACGACTCGGGCCGAGGCAGCTGCGACAGCCACACGCTGCTGATGGACAAGTGCAGGCGGCCGAAGGAGGAACGGATGGGCCCGGAGGAGAGTCCCACGGAGGCGCAGAGGCACCCCAGAGAGTGGGGCGGCGGCTCGTTGCCGCATCGCCACGACAACCTGGTCAGCCCCGACATGTCCGGCGGGAGGGTGAAGACCTGGCCGTCCGTGTTCTCGCCGCTGCCCCGGTACAGCTCCGGCCCGCTGAGTCGGATGAGCTCGCTGGAGACGGTGAAGCCGCACCGCCTCTCCGACTCCGTGTTCCCCCAGAGCTCGTCGACCTCCTGCCTCAGCCGCCCGCCGCGCCACGGGGTCACGGAGGAGGCCGCCAGCCGCTGGGAGCCCAGGCCGCAGCGCCCGCTCCATCCCCCGCAGGCGCACGGCGACTTCGGCGTCTCCGGCCTCGGCCCCAAGCAGGCGTCGGTCGGCCCGCAGCCGCAGCTGCCGCCACTGCTCCGGCCCACCGAGTACGTTGAGGTGCAGAGGGTCAACGAGGAGGACATGGTGCTCCTGCAGCCCCTGGAGGCGGGCCGTTGCCGTGGCGACGGCTTCCCCAGGCCGCAGCACGAGGAGGAGGAGGAGGAGGAGGAGAAGGAGGAGGAGGACTACAGCAAGGTGAAGGCGGTGAACGGTGACAACGCGCTGCTGCTTCAGAAGGAGGCGGAGGGAGGGAGGGTCACCCAGAAGCCCGCGGCGTGCGCTCATGCCGCCACGCCCACCCGGGGCGACGCAGCCCCCACAGTGAGCGGTTATGTTGACACTGCAACTGCATTCACACTTCCTGCTTTCTAGCCGCTCGGGTCTGGGACGTGGTGAAATTGAATCTCACTGGAATAGTCAGATTGAATGATGTGAATAATAATTATTCAATGATAAAATGTTAAAAAAAAAAAAAGGATTGTATAAGATGTCCGTTACACGCCATTGTTATGATACATTTAAGATGTCGGCTGGATACCACACACAAAGAGTACTGTACATATGGAGATTTGTTGGAATGTATTGGTGTGTTTTTCACCCTATCTCTGCACACTGGCTGAGACGGGGGGGAAAAAAAGCTTGTTTTGCGAAATAGTGTCATAAGAATCGATCTTCAGTGTCCAACACTAACCGTAAGTGACTTTGTCTCTGTTGTTTAACAGTGATTCCATTCTGTGTATAAGGCCATTTCCCCCCTTTTTTGCATGTAAATGTATTTATTTCGAAAGCACAAAATACAATCTAAAACAAGAATCAATAGCTGTAGGAGAGATTAGCGTCCAAATCATATCTTGCATTTAATGCACTAAAGTGAATTTTAGTTCATTCCATGTGATTCCAAATATGTTAATGATATGTATATGCATATTATTGATTAAAATCAATGATTACACAAAATTGGGATTGACCGATACTCTCCTATAGCGACCATGAAAGCAAAACAGGTGAACAATGGTTGACATCAATGAGGTCAATAATACCTCATGAGGTGAGTGTGTCTGAATGCATAGCTTCAGTCAGTTATGTGTTATTGTTTCTGTTTTATTGAATAAAAGAAGAGCGCTACTAATGTATCAGATACTTGGCTTTGACTACTTTTCTGGAAGTTCAATGAGATACTGGTCTTCAGCTGCAATAGCTAACGTCACCACTAGATGTCACTCAATCCTGCACACTGTGCTCTGACTTTTTGGTTTTGTTTTGTTTCTTTTTGTTTCTTTGGGGATGTTGGTTTCGAAAATGTAAATAAAATAATGAATGAAGAGCAAATCCCTTGTTACATTATTTTTTCAATTGTTCAAATGTAATAAAAGTAGAAATCCTTCGATTAAAAAAGCTGGAACCAAAAGATATTTTGATTTGCAGTCATCAATTCCCTAATAAACAATATGTTGTTCAGTATGAAATTAAGTTTTTTTTCCCAGAAAGTTAAAGTATTAAAACCTCATCCTAAAATGTCAATGGCAAAACAACTATTCATCTATAAAGTGTGTCTATCATCTATGGCATATGATACATTTTTTCTTTGTGTGATAATAATTAGAAAATAATTTGACAAAAAATTTGATTATTTTGATCATTATTAATATTATTATCATTATTATTTGGGCTCTTTAAAGGTAACTTCTCCCAACTTTGGGACAGATATTGAGTTAAATGTGTGTAAACAGGACTGTTGTGCGCGCGCATCATGTCACGTGTCTAGTGGATATGTGGGCGTGGCGGGGGGGGGGGGGGGGTTACCCCCCTTTTGGGGGGGGGGGGGGGGGGGGTTATACCCCTATTTATTGGCTGCAAGTCTATTGGCCCAGGTCGAAGTTAGAGGAATTTTACGTACATAGATACAAAGACAGTGAGAAAGAAGCGTAGCAGTGTGTGTCCGCGTGTCTGTGTATGTGTGTGTTTGTGTGTGTTTGTGTGTATCTGTGTGTTTGTGTGTTTGTATAACTAAACAGCAACATGCATAAAGCTGTGTCGTGTCTTCGGGACCGCGGTGCTGTTGTTGTGTTCCCGGGACCTCGCTCCTGCTCGGCCAAATTCCACCTGCTGACCGGTGAGTTGCCATGGAGACCACGGGTATACTATTGTGAAGCTAACTTCGCACGTATGGTTGTTTGGAAGCCATTGTTTTGGTTGAGTTTGAAATGTGTTAAGGGTGGGGCATTGTCTGACCGCAGCCGGAATGTTGCTCCAAGTTGTTGTCCTGTTTGTTTTGACTGGAGGCTCTGGTCACGTGTTTGATTTTAACATAATAAACGCACACAGATGGGGGTAGAGCCAAGTCCATGTCGGGTCTAATACATTTATGGCTTTTTTAGAAAAGAGATTTAATTGATGTTTTTATTTTAAAAAAATGTTTTTAACACGGTTCTGACATGATGGTGACACCAAGATATTTAAATTCATTTACAATCTGAAGCTCTTCTCCTCTCACAAAGACATTAGAACGTGACCTTGATGTTTCTCTAGTGACATATGTTCAGTATATATTAATTTAATCTCCTTTTGATTACTTTTATCTAGAAGCCAAAGACTACTGGGGGGAATGACAATGACACTTATAGGCAGAGAACCATGAGCATGATTTAAATAGCTTATCCAAAGAATATTTACAAATACTTTTTCACGTCACGTCATCTTCAACTGCATATCCAGTCATCTGGGTCTCAAGGTTTTTAGCGTCAGGGCCAGTGACACTGCAGCAGGGTCCAAATGGGATTCGAACCTGTGAGCTTTGCTTGCGAAGGCAACTGCTTCAAAACCCTGAAACTCACTGTATACAATGTATTTTGATCCACAGGTGCATTATGTCAAAAAGCATCCCCCAAGCCCCTCCCCCCCGACCTACCAGAGATGCCCCCATGCACTTTCAAACCAGAGGAGTACAAGGTAAACGACACACATCCTCAATCATCAACACGGCAGTGTCTTCTATACTCTTTTACAAGCTACAATATGAGCCCTGTACCCCCCCCCCCCCCCCCCCCCCCCCCCCCCCCCCCCCCCCCCCCCCCCCCGGTCTGTGTTCAGGGTATGTCCAAGGAGCGGATGATGGAGATCCGCAGACGGAACTGTAACCCCATGACCATGAGGGTCACCTCCTACAAGAAGCCCCTGTTCGTCCACCAGGGACACATGCAGTGGCTGTGGGACGTGGACGGGAGGCGCTATCTGGACTTGTTTGCGGGAGTTGCGACAGTCAGTGTGGGCCACTGCCACCCGTGAGTCATTCGTCCCGTTAAAGGTGCTGTGTGTAGGGTGAGTGACCCCTAGTGGTGGTGCGGCTGCAGCGTCGGTCACCTCAGCCCTCCGTTCGGGAGAAGAGACGGTAGCTTGCGGTTAAAAACCGCACAACTCAACATCGGTTTCGTTTGTCCCTTCTGAGCTACGGTGAAAATGTGGAATGCAAAGATGAACAGCTGTTGATGAGTTTGAGTCAAAAGTGTTTCTCGGGCGTCTAAATTACTATTGTGGTCCATGGGAAAAATACTTTTTTGGGGGGCCGCAGGGTGATTCCTTGCTGCAGTACCACAAGTGGCCACTGGGGGAAATTGCTAAATGCAAGTTTAAGGGGGGTGCTGTATCCTCTTCTATGAATAAATCCATGGTGCCAGCTCTACTAAAAAAAGACAGAAATAAATACATAAGTAAATGTGTGAATTGCGTGTGGCGCATGTGTGTGTGTGTGTGTGTGTGTGTGTGTGTGTGCAGGAGAATAACAGCCGCAGCAGTGGAGCAGCTGCAGCGACTGTGGCACACGACCAACATCTACGTCTATGCAGCTCTGCAGGAGTACTGTGAGAAACTCGCTGCCCACCTCCCGGACCCCCTGAAGGTACCTTCAGATCGAGTCCAGCGGAACCACAACTCAGCCAAAATTCAAACGCCTTTGTCTTGTCGTCCAGGTGGTGTATTTGACCAACAGTGGCTCTGAGGCCAATGACCTGGCCATGATGATGGCCCGACTTCACACGGGCAATTTTGATATCATCACTTTCAGGTAACCTTCAATGGATGAATGACTGAATGAATTGATCGATGAATCATCCTTTTCTTCTTGATTTCCCAGTCGTTTCCTCGTCCCAGTCAAATCTATTTAACGCGCACTTGTGTAAACACACTGAGTCAACGTCACATCCGAGGGCTGATCCTTCCACAATACCAAGAAAAATACAAACACTTTATGTGCATTTGTTATAAATTGCATGTTTGTCTTTCAGAGGATCTTACCACGGTGGCAGCCCGCAGACTTTGGGTCTCACCTCCCAAGGGATTTACAAATATCCCATCGCCACAGCTTCAGGCTGCACTAACGTACGTCTGCACACAATGAAGACGCGCGCACACACACACACACACACACAGTGTGTCATCCTCCTTTGAATGAAGGGCAATATCAAAAATGGAAAAATACCTTGCGCTAAATGTTGAATTATTTATGTAATATGTGAATGAATTTCACAGTAAAAAAAAAATGAAGGTTTTTTTACACACATTTTTATTTTATGTTTGATTGTATTCAAACTATTTGATTTATGATCACAAATTCATAGAAAACACTTATTTGAACGTGAACTTTGGCACTGACCTTGTGTCATAGAATTACATGGGAAGTTTGAGCAGACTTGAAATATACAAAGTCTGTGATCATTCGTTACAGTGTAATTTACCACCACAGATATTTTACTTCCTGACGGGTTCCACTGAAAATGAGGTCCGGCTGATCAGATCACTGTCTTTATAAAAACAGACCATGTGTCCTGATGTGTTCCGAGGTCCATGGGGAGGAAGCCACTGCAGGGACTCTCCAGTCCAGACCATCAGAGAGTGCGGCTGTAGCCCAGGTGTGCGCGTGTGTATTACCACCCATACCAATGTCATCAAGGGGTTAAGGTGCATCCCAATTAGACATTTGACTGCATCCCTCAGGTCAGTGTACGGCTAACGACCATTACATCGCTCAGTTCAAAGAGACGCTGGCTACGAGTGTGCCGAGTCGAATAGCTGCCTTCTTTGGGGAACCCATTCAGGTACCGTGTGGTGCTCCTTCACTGAGCTCCGATGGAGCGTTCGAATCATAAACGTTTGGTTTTTCTCTGACCATTCCGCATTTGTTGCCATGGGGTGTGAGCGTGTGCTTGGTTACTCACAGGGAGTGGGCGGAGCTGTGCAGTATCCCAAAAGCTTCCTGAAGCAGGCCTATGGGCTCGTTCGAGAGAGAGGAGGCATCTGCATCGCTGATGAGGTAAAACACACATGGATGGATGGATTTACAGGTTTAAAGCTCATTGAATTTATTTATTTAGGTGGCATTAATACTTCCATATGATGACATTGCAACTTCCTTATTTCCAACCTGAATGAGGCGCAAGGATTATGAGGGACTCGTCTTGGTTTTAAACTCAAATTCACGTCATTCCATCCCGTTCCCCAGCTGATAATAAAGCGTCAACATGTTGTGTCGTGCTGAGCTGGCCATTTATTCGAGGTTGTCAGAGGCTTTTATTCTGAAAAGCTGGCTGATTGGGGACCAAGTTGCTTTATTACACTAAGGAAATAGAGACATGAAGCAAATATCACTCAGATTAGGCGCACGCACGCATGCACGCACACACACACACACACACATCTGTGTACTTTGTGTCTAACAGGTTCAGACTGGTTTTGGACGGACGGGGACCCACTTCTGGGGATTCGAGGGTCATGACGTCATCCCTGATATGGTTACCATGGCGAAAGGGATCGGTAATGGGTTCCCTATGGGAGCGGTTGTTACAACCCCAGGTGAGATTTGCTGCAGATTGGCCCTTTCACTCGTCCACACACACACACACACACACACACACACACACATGCACAACCCGTGTGTCCCAAGACCTCAGCTCAAAATGAGCGTCTCTCCCACTTGCACTTTGGACTTGTCTGCAGGCTGAATTCAAGATGGCAGAAACTCAAATGAGGGGGAGTCAGTTGAGGCACAGGAAAGGACTGCTCCATCCGCTCATTCTGATAACGACATGCTTTCTAGAATTATAATCACATTCTCGAAGGAGTGGAACTTCATGTGACTGACTCACCCCTGGTGAGGCTCGCCATTCACGTACGTGGAGCCCTCAAAGCACACGGAGGCCGGTTCGGCCCCGCTCCCATCATTAAAGCAACATGTGGTCATATCTGAATGGAGAACAGTTGCCTGTGAGATTCACTTCTGCTGGTTGCCATGGTTTTCAGTTCACATTTGTACTTGTGTGAGCCTCCTAACGTGTCGATTAAGCAAAAGAACACAATTGTAAGTGCCGTGGATTGAATAGAATAGAATGCCTTTAGTGTCATTATACACAATGTACAACGAGATTGAAGAAATCAATGAACAGTGAACACATCCGCAGCGTTTAACCAGTGGCAGTGACGGTTGCTCAACGGCTGACGGGACCCATGTGCAGACACAGGAGGAAGGTTTGGGGCTGGTAGATCCAACAATTAAAAGATCCAAAAAAGCAGAACAAAATAATTGGCAAGAACATAGAAAGGGGACTATGAATGGGTACAAGTGGGACTTACCTAGTGTTCAAATTGAGAAGTACAATATGGTCATCTGCAGGCCATCAACAAAATGGACCAAGGGCCACAGTTGGCCCTGGGGCCACAGTTTGCACCTACGTTAGCCTCCAGGTAAAACTCAAAAAGGTTTGTCCATTCAGGGCCACGGTAAAAACATGGCGGCCTCCATAGAGAGGACCCTCCTGTGTACGTAGATACCATACAGGGCTCAGTGTCGGGCACTGAAAACAACCCTCCGACCCACAGACACCTGGAAATAGCTCCACCTAAATTGGACATACTAAACCTTTAAACCTGCGTTCATCCAGAAATCGCCGCCTCCTTCGGCAAAGGCGTTCACTTCAACACGTTCGGAGGAAACCCTGTGGCCTGTGCGGTGGCTTCCTCCGTCCTTGACGTAAGTGAACTCATCTCCAGCTCCACGATTTCACTCCACTGAAAACAGAGCCGGGGGGCGGGGGGCGGGGGAGGGGGGGGATAACAAGTGTTTTGACGACCTCACCCTGCAGGCGATCAGAGAGGACGGCACGCAGCACAACAGCCTCGCCGTGGGCACGTATCTCATGACGGAGCTGGCCAAGCTCCGGGACAAGCACCAGATCATCGGGGACGTCCGGGGGAAGGGCCTGATGATCGGGGTGGAGATGGTCAAAGACAAGGTTCGTGACATTGTGGCGGTGACTGGGACACGCTCACCTGTGCTCACGTGTCCAAATGTGTGTCTGGGGCCTCCCCCCAGGGAGAGGGGGCGGTGGGGGGATGGGGCGGGGGGTGCAGGGTCCAGCAGTGCCCCAGTTAACCATTAGCTGAGGGAACATCTCCCACTGCCAACACAAACAGGCCCGGTCACATGTGTTGTCACACCTTTATACTTGAAATTGTCTAAGCAAGGGTCAAAAGTGTTTCACAAAATGAATGAGACTAAAGCCATAACAATAAATACGTTGAAATAAAAAGTAAATGCAGTCAAATAATGTAAAATAATGAAAAATAAAAGTATGAAATAGAATAGAATCAAATAAAATACTGCCCAAATTGATTGTTGTACTTGTTAGGGCCCAAGGCCTTGTGCTCTGTTGCAGGTCCTCAGCTTGGTGAAGCTGATCACAGTCATCAGTGCAACTGGCTGAGGCTGGTTCCACCAGGCCGGCGGCTGATTGGTCAGTTAGCAGCTGCAGGTGTGCAGCCCTGCTGCTCTCCCTCACCTCACCACGCCGCGCCGCCTTCCCGTCACTGTGACGTTTGTTTAATACATGAACAGGTTTATGTTAACAGGCTCGTCATTTGCCGGGTGGCAACAGTGGTGTAATTTAGCGCTTCCCACCCTGCACCCCCTCACACCCGGCCTCGTGCGTCACCAGCCCTCACGTCGTTTCCTGTCGCCCTCAGACCGGCAGAGAGCCGCTGCCCGCCGACGCCATGGGTGAGATCTTTGAGGACGTCAAAGACATGGGGGTCCTGATCGGGAAGGGAGGAGTGTACGGACAGGTACCAGCCCCCAACATTCTGTCTCAGTCGTCCTGCTCACATTCTAGATGTTCGATGAGTCACAGTGGGTTGACTCCACCCATCTCAAATCAGCATTTAAAGGGTGCAGAGTGTAGGATTTGGTGACCTCTCGTGTTGGAGTTACATGTTGTATCCATCACCTCGCCCTCACCCTTCTGAACATGCAGGAGAATCTATGGTCGACTTCAGTTGGGTAACGGAGGGGATGCATTTAGGTGATTACCATGACAACGGAGTCTCCCACAGGTTCTCCTGCATGCTCAGAGGGGTGAGGTGATGGATACAACATATAACTTCACCACTAGACATCACCAAATCGCACCTTTAATAGTGGCATTTTATCAGTGTGTGGCCCTAAGTTTGAGCGCCCCTGGCTTAAACCCTTTGACTATCTCTGCGATGAGATATATCGTGTTTTGTCGTTTCAGACCTTCCGTATCAAACCGCCCATGTGCATCACTATGGAGGATGCAGATTTCTTCCTGGCAGTTTTTAACAAGTCTCTCCAGAACTACATGGAGAGAAGATGCTGATCCTCTGAGGAAGAGAAGAAGGAAAATCTTGTATATTTTTTCTGAAAATTCTGTTTGTGCTTTTATGATTCATGAAACAATGTGAATGAGTGAATGCAATAATAAGAAATCTGAAGGTAGTCCTGCAAATAACGTATTCATTAAATCATTAGCTGACTGCAATATTGCACTCTTTGCACTGTGATATTCTAAACGTGGATGTTTGTAGTGGAAATGTAAATGAAATGTATAAAATAATTTCACTGATTTTTTTGGAGTGTATAATCACTTGACTGTGCGACACATTATTTCAACCCTCTGTATTTACATCAGGAGCAGGGCCCCTCTTAAGGAGGCGGCCATGTTGCAACAACATGATTTTACAGGAGCCCGGAACGGACAAACTCAGCACCGCACGAGATGAAAAGCTAACACTGTTTCTCCTAAATGCTTGGAGGGGTGAGGTAAGGAGCTGCAACACACAACTTCACCAGTAGATGTCACAAAATTATACATTTCGTACATTAAAAAGTGGATTGTCAACCTGAAGAACCCATTGATTCTGCCTTGTTCAGTTTGTAGAATTTTAGTTACACCTAGTGGTGAAGTTAGATATTGCGGCATTACCCTGACTTTCGGAAAGATGACTAGGAATGAGTTGGGAGTTGTTGTATAAATTCCAACTTGCATGAATTTATTGTCATGATGCAGTACAGGGCTCTTCAGGACAAAAAACGGAGAGAGAATGCTCTTCACAGGGAGAAGAATCAGGGTATGAGAGTTTCTGTGGGGACGTCCTGTGTGTGTGTGTGTGTGTGTGTGTGTTCAGCAGCACAGTTATTTCATAAGTTACCATGCCAGTGAGTGGAAGACCCCATCCCTCACATATACACATAAGCCTGCCTTTCTCAGCGCGACCCACTAAGTCCACGGTTCACCTTCCTCGTGCCGCTCCCAGAGTCAGTCGAACTCCCTTGGGAGTCCCACGCGTGCTATCTGTTCTTCCTCTTCTCTTTCTTGCTCCTGCTGGCCGAGGCCTGGGAGGCGCCGGTGGACAGGGCGGTGGCGTGGCCGCTGGTCTTCAGGTGGTCGAACAGCTTGTTCCGCGTGGGGAACTCGTGGTTGCAGACCACACAGCAGAGGATGGCTTCCTTCTGCAGGCGTAAACACAGACGCTGTGTGACTTTAAATGTCCGGGGGGGGGGGTTAGGGTTAGGAAATATTGCAAACAAATGATGCACCGAAACTGTTCAAACCTCTGGAACCTGATCTCCTGCTGCGTTTGACTTTGCGTTCTTTGGTTTGTCTTTTCCTCCTGCTCCCTTCTTCCCCTTCGACTTTGCCGAGCTGTGGAGGCAAAATTTCAAAAGTAACAATGAGAACATGTGCATGTTGACGGATGAGAGATGATCACTTGGAGTTTACTGATCTAACTCCAGTGACCGGCTAAGACACTGACTGACCTCTTGACCTCTGCAGGAGGGAGCTCATCCTGTTTCTCGGGTTCCGTGGCGTCTGCACTCGTATCTGAGGCTTCTACCTCGCAAGCGGTCGATGTTGGTTTGTCCTTCTCCTCGTCTCCCCTCTCCTCTTCCTCCGCGTCCGGAGCAGTTTGCTGTGGAGGAGGAAAACAGTTGAAATTGATCATAAAAAAAGGTTCACCAATAGAGGGCGATATATAAATATCTAACTCGGGTGAACGACCACCTTCTGTTTCTTTTTCCTCTTCTGTTTCTTGGACAACCTGCGCAGGTGCAAAGACAAACGCGTCGGTATGAGATAACAAATGAATAGTGAACTAAAAATCACACAGAGAGGTTAAATCTGACTTGGCTTACTTTTGCCTCGGTCTCTCATCTTCCTCCTCATCTTCCAGCTCCCCTTCCTCCTTCCCATTGACATTTAAACCCAGTGAATCCTCTTCCTCCTCAAGCTGTTGCTTTAACAACGCCACCATCTCCCGATGCTTTTTGGATTTCTCATGGTTTTTCATACTGTGGAGGAGAGGACGGACAGAGGACAGAGTCTCAGCTATCCACGTATTACACGTTTTTTACACGTAAACAAGTGCAGGGGTTACATGTTGAGTGGGCGGGTGGAGGGACACTCACGCTTTATCTGATTTGAATGATTTGTCACAGGCGGGACAGTACAGGTCGTCATAGTAATCGATCGTCAGCTCGTCCCCGTCAGGCTGGTCCACATCTGTCCATGAAATATATCATAATGGTGGTCACTGCAGTCGTGTTTTGCTGCTACATCTTCTGTTGCATTTGATTTAGATGAGACACTGGATGAATGGGGATGCTGTGGGAGGCTTCTCTTTATTATACCACCAGAGATGTCTCCTGGTGACATCATCGCCCACGGATGCCACGTGATGACACGTCCATTTCCCTCCCCACGGTGACTGCGTTTACATTATTCCATTTACTTTGAGTCATTTCACAAACATACAAAAGCAGAACAATATGCCGAGTGACGCTTCATCCTCTCACCTCCTCCTTCCTCACCGCTCCTCTCCACATCCTCCTCCTCCTCTTCGCTCTCCGACGCGTCTCCGAACTCCTCCCCGTACTGAGCCTCCATCTGCTGCAGCTCCTTCTCCAGCGCCGACATGGCCGCCCAGCTCTGCTCCTTGTACTCCTCCGCCAGTCTGACAACGCAACACAATGCTATAAGTACGAACCACACATGTCACGGGAATTCATCAACAGCCACCCACTTGGCCTGGTTGAGCTTCTGCTTGCGCCTCAGCTCCTCCACCTTCTTGACCTTCTCCGCGTTCTGCTCCTCCACCAGCTTCCTGTGGGCCTGCACGCGGCGGTCGCGCTTGCGGACGAAGGCCACCAGCTGGCGCACCAGCTCGTTGCGCTCCTTCCGGCCCTTCTCCCGGGTCTTCTTGTTCTCCTTCTCCATGGCTCTCTTCTCCCAGCGGTTGGACGCCTGCCTGGTGTCGTACTCCTCCTTCCAGGCAAAGTTCTTGCGGGTGCAGAAGCTCTGCCAGTAGCCGTAAAACACGTGAACCACCTGCGATGTGGAATCGGAAGCTTTCGTAAACACCCTGACATACCCAAACAAAAAAAAGGAGGCGAAGTGTGTGTGTGTCTGCTCACCGTATCATAGTCACTGTTGGAGTCTCCAAAGGGCGGAAACTCCTCCTCCTCCTCTTCCTCGTCGTCCGCCTTGCTGTGCTCCATCTCCTCCTTTACAATAGACTCAAAGAGACTCCTGTAAACTGTGTAGAAACCCTGCAGGGAGAGAGAGCCGATGAGTTAACGTTCTAAGTGCAGACAATATCCCTGCTCCAATAATCCAGATATGAGGAGATGGTGACCTCTGGTGGCTCAAATTGGAAATAGGATGAAAAGGTCCACCTGCCTTTTCAATCAAATTTCGGCACTAGTTCCCCAATGTCCGTGTAAGGACACCAACACTCACCTTCTCGTCGTCTCCGTAACCAGAATAACAGGTGACGGTGAAGTACTGCAGCAGATCGATGCTGTCGTCTTCGTAGTCTCCACTCACGCCTCCTTTCAGCAGAGCCTCCCTGTGATTATCGTACCTGCCAGGACAGAACATGATCATGAGAGGCTATAGAAAGGTCTATGGGAACAACAGGCCCGGCGAGGGTTAAGATATTTCTTTGGCAAATGCGAATTAAGTTTGTACACACCAGGCTCGCTCCTGTGGATCACTCAGGACGTCGTACGCCGCCTGAATAAGCTTGAAGTGCTCGGCTGCCTCCTCGGCATTGTCCAGGTTTTTATCTAGACAATTCAGATTAGGAGATGGGGAATCATGTTGATGCAAGAATCAAACGGTGTACGTACGTGAATGGTCTCGGCGCAAATCTGTTTCAAATGAGGCATTTTGCTTTGTTTACAAAGCGGGAGAGATGATCTTTCATTTCCAGGAAACCATGTTTACATCATTGTACATCTTAATCTGTCAAATAATCTGTTTGGATTGCACATGACATTGGAGATAATGTTTGACGTTTGGATTTGAATGTAGATTAAAGCTCAAGGGCACACAAATTAATTCAATTTCTATTGGTAGAAACTGGTAACTGTAGGGTAACATACACTGATGGTACAAGTAGCTTTTTGTACATTATAGTACAAAATATGCATTTGGGTAATAATAACGACAATAGCAATGAGTATTTCACTATTACCATTTGACAACCTTCCAAATATATAGAATCCATTGTCATAACAACCAATGGAGACATGGCAAGACTATGCTATGATCACTTACAAACGTTAAACAGCAGGCACTCACTTCATTAGCACAGTGTATGAATACATTCAGGATGTCACTTCATTGTTTTGAC
>JAFBJT010109825.1:40359-66826 GCA_016785325.1 Chascanopsetta lugubris
CGTTAGAAAGTAGAAGCCAGATCCAAGCCTAAAAGGCCCGTAAGTCATCTGTTTTCCTCAGCCACTGGGGCGGCCCAGTAAGAGCTGGTTCCCAGAGGACTGCCGTGCTCTGTCTGAAGGCAGCTCTCTCCGGGACATTTCCCGGCGCAGGGAAATAATCTGTCTTTTGGTGGAGGGGAGAGAGATTTGCTCGACAGCTTCACGTCCTTAAGTATGCTGTTGAAAGCCCCGTCTCCTCTCCGTCTCCCCTCTTCACAGTGCAGGGGCTGTAGCGTCGTTACCTCAGGGCCTCCGTGTGATCGGCTCAGGCATCAAACGTTTAATTCCCGGCTTTCGTTTCGAGAGATGAGGACGGGCAGCTGTATCGACTGGTGTGCGACATTGTAATACGTGTTTAAATTGCTTTCCAACTCTATCAGCGAGGTTCTGTTTTCACACTTCTCTGTCGCTCGGTGACGTTTGTCAGTGTATTGACTGAAACAACTGAACAGATTTGTACCGGAACCCGTCGGTTGAGTTACAAGATCTGGATGCAGTATCGGACGCGGGAGAACACTTTGGCATTTGGACTTTGAGTAGGCACACCAGCATCGATTTCTAGCTCTGTGGCCCCAATGCCCACTAATATGTAAGTCATTTTTTGGTTTCGTTGATTACACATATGGACCCATTTTCACAGAGGGCCACCTCAGCATTTTGGTTGCTCTCAAGGGGCCAGTTTTAATTGTGGGACTAAATGTATTTAGTACTTAACATATTGTCAAACAACCGTCATTATACTTGATGATCATTTTTTCAAGTTACACATTTTGCTTATGTTTTTACATACGTGTGAAAATGTTAACATACTGAAAATATTGCTACACGTAAAAAGTGGCTTGTGTAATGAACTAGAGTTGATGGGCAATGTACGCTTTGTTTTAGACAATCATGTGCCTTTTAGCTCTGGCGGGCCGCATAAAATGATCTCGCAGACCACCTTTCACCGGAAATGAATGAAATGAAACATGAGAATACTTATTTACATTTGACAAAAGTAGTTGTCAGGCCTTGCCTGGGTTTTGAACTGTACGGCCGGATGACATTCCACTTGTATTTTTCAAAGTTCACGAAAGCTCCCACCGAAGAGCATTTCACCGTAGACTGATCAGTAACTAGATGACCACTCTGGTCCCTTGTTTCAGTCCTAACCTGAGAAGAACGTGGTCGACTGACGTTATCAAGCAACGTTCAAAGCCAAGAATGGCATAAGGATTGAAAAGAGGATTTGTGAAGACTATAGCGGTGGAACTCCCTCCCCCTCTTCCCTCCAGTAGTCCGTTCACCAAGGATTATATCTGTGCGACTGGAACTTGGCAGGGCATTCTCTAGCTGCAAAGACACATTTCTCATTCCCGCTTCGGCTGCAGAGAACTCGCAGGGACAGAGGTATGGCAAGAGAGAGCGAGAGATGAGACAGTGGAGGTGAGAGGGAGCGAGACGCCAGACAAACTAGAAGGTAACATTTTCCCTGCTCCCTCGTGTCGAGCCTCTATTTTGGGTGAATGTGTGAGTTCATCCCTGTCGCTGCTATACGGGTCAGACATGTCATCCTCTCCTCTGATTGATTATAATCATGCCTGATTGCAATTGTCTCACCGCGTCGGACTGTTTGTAAATGTGACATGCGTACTCCTGACAAGGACTTGGCAGCGGGGTGCTGCTCTCCAGGTGTGTTTATATACCAGTGTGCGCCGAGCAGAAATGTAGCGCGGCGTTATTGGACGGCAGACGCATTCGTACTCGTACCCGTTTAAGCGTCCTTCAACTTTAAGGCGCCTCGGAGGGACGTTGCGCCGCTTCAGGAGCAGTCGTGTGTTGACGAACAGGAGCTGAAATAGACGTTGAGTAATAATCATAACAGTTGACAGGTTTACGGCCGGAGGGTGAGAGTTCAAAATGATCAAGTCACGGAGGTGGGCTCGAGTGTTGACAGAAGGATTGTGACTTTTTAACTTTTCCACATTCGTCGGAGACACAGATCAATGGGCAACTTGGCTTAATTGTCTCACATGTCCCCTGCTCTTCTCGCGTAATGCAATGTTATGGTACTGATTCATACAGGGCATTTATATATTGAAGATCTGTCGTCACGATTATAATGTTGTTTTACTATGTAACCCTAAAACATCGGACTTAAAGATTCAGTGTCGTCGATTTTAGTGACGCCTATTGGAAATGTAAAAACATGGCGGCGTTACAAGGCAGGCTCTGCAGAGATTACCTGATGTGAATATGAGGGGTTCATTTTAGGTTGATACATTTGAGAGTTCATACCATTGGGCGATTATATACTCATAAAAACGTTAGAGTCAATAATTCACTCTCCATTTTTATGCACGCAAATCATTAATCCCTCCCGCTTGAGAGAGTCTCTGACTTTTATGTTGTGTCATCGACCGATCAAATTACCGTGATTGATGCGCACAAACTTGTGTACAAACATCTGCAGTTTTTTCAGCGAGTCTTCTTTGAATGTGCCCACATTACCATATGGTTTACACGTGTGGCTTTGTCTGAACAACTATTGGATGAAAGCAAAAAATGAATGAAAGCCACAAACGCCTGTCTTTATCAGGTTAAAGTTCAAAACTGTCAAACCTTTGGCTTGACAATTAGAATTCCTCCTCGAAACACATCCACATATAGACCCATAGATGTCGGTCAGAGTCCTGTCCTTTGCTCTTGGAGTGACACACGCTAAAGCGATTAAACGATACCCTACGGATCAGTGTTGGCCCCGTCCAAACATGTCAGACATGGCATCACGATATTGCAAACCAAATGCTTAGTGTTATTCAGATAGAGGGTATAGCTGCACAACCTTCTCCGGATATGAAACAGATACAAACATGCGCTCTATCGAGTCCCTTCTGTTTCTCGTGTTCTAAAATCAGGCAAAGCCATCGAATGGATTTCATTTCTTACCAACGTTTGCATTGTTTTGGATGAGTACCCGGAGTTCTCGTGTTTTTCCCGAAAAGTTGTAGATTGCCGTTTCCCTTTGTTGGGTCATGGGTTAGGGTCGGTATCATGTGAAATAAAGACAGACTTACCCGAGCAACCGTTTGCTGAGTTTTTGGATACGATGTACGTTCACATATATTTAAAACTCCCGCATTCCGTTTTTTCCTCTCGAGCCAGCGCTTAGAGACGTTGGACCTGTTGGACACAGGGCTCACTCGGCTGAATGCCTTTGTATGCGGCTCCTGATTGTGTTGCATTTAGATTTTGGCATGATTTCAGTCCAGTTTTCAAGCTTGATGAACAGATTACATCTTTCCACTTATTTCTCCACGTCCTGTTTAGCCATTGCCTGCAGTGTTTGGGTTGCCTGCAGTCACGCCTCTTTACTTCCTTGATGCACCCGAGCCAAATGCTCGTAGTGGTTATGTGGGTCTTGTGTGGTAGTTGTCCCCGGTCGTCCCTAATCCCTGTTTAAGAGCAGCCAGCTGGCTGGAATGGCAGCAACATGAATCCTCAGAGGCCCTCGGAGAGACGGTTTATTAAGTTGGACTGTAA
The DNA here is from genome assembly GCA_016785325.1 of Chascanopsetta lugubris. Lineage (NCBI taxonomy): Eukaryota > Metazoa > Chordata > Actinopteri > Pleuronectiformes > Bothidae > Chascanopsetta > Chascanopsetta lugubris. Next base: position 43,921 of record JAFBJT010109825.1, read on the forward strand.
ACAATCCGGAGTCTCCACAGTTGATAAATTATTCAAAGAGCGGCGGACATTGCGTGCAGGCAAATATGTTCTGAGGGATTTTGAAGCATATGTTTTCCCACTGTTTCGACAGGCAGGATGACCAACCAGACAACGACCAACCAGTCCAACGCAGACAAGAAGGAGAAAGGAGAAAACCAGCGAGATGACAACACAGATGTTGCGTACAAGGATGCAGGCCACTGCAGCCGCAACTCCCACAACCTGCTGCTGGGACTCACTGTTCTGGGTATGAAAGCATAGTGAAACTGATGATTAAAAAATATATATATTATTTGGTACTGTAACAACAACAACAAAATGTGTTTGGTTAAGATCCAAAATATCCACATTTTTGGATCGGGATGAATTGAATTTGACTTTTACAGCCAAGTGTGCTGCACCAAATATGAGCGCACAGTCCAAATTGTGCAGCCTTGGTGATTAATTTCCTATGAGGCGTCTTGGGGTTGTTGTTTCCTTTTTTCTGCCTCCGTAAACACTTCGGTATGTTTCTGCATAACTATGGCCTTTGTCCCAAAAAAGCCCCCAAGTTTCAAGAAGTTCACTGAGGAAGTGTGTGTTTTTTGCAGGTCATTTGTCTCCCTGATTAAAATCCAGATTGAATCCACTTTACATTACGCTGCATGTTTCTCATTAGTCTGGCACATTGGACAGGAGACAGATCCAATTTGCTGAATTATTGGAACACAAAACATAACAATTTGATATTTAATGTTCATTTATCTTTAGCAAAATAGAAATCAATACCATCTGTATCTGTGACCGTATCCTGTCACCAGGTGTTGTTATGGGGGCAGTGTTTGGGACGGTGCTTCGATACATGATGGTAAAGGACAACGCGGCACTCACGATGGTTTCCTTCCCTGGAGAAATCCTGATGAGGATGCTGAAAATGCTCATCCTGCCTCTCATCATCTCCAGTCTCATCACAGGTGTGCCAGAGCGTGCGCGAGCACACACACACACACACACACACACACTCACACACACGCGCATACACACACGGACAATCTGCTGTTTGCACAGAGCAGGGAGGAATGTATTATTGAGATGGACGACATCACACTGACAGTACTCTCATTTTTCTCATTTTCATCACGCAAATGTGTTTATGTAGAATTGAACATTGTACAGCATCGAGCCACCATGTGCAGTCGAAATAAACAAAATAAAGAATAGAAAATAGAGGAAATGGCAAAGACGGTAAGAAAAAATAGAAACGATAAATGAATAAATAGATACAAGTGTTTGGTGCCTCATGCTAGTTGTTGCAAATGACCCGCTCGACTTACTATGGTTTTGGTTTACGTTGTTCATATTCTACTTTTTACCATCTTTTATTTTACTGTCTAAAAAAGCCATTTAGTGTTGCCCTATCAGCTGAACTACATTCATTTTGACCTCTCCGTTTTCTTCCACTTGTAGATCACTCATTGCATCTCCCCGACGTGTTCAATGTGTAGAGCAGCTTTGTGGGCTCCCGTATAACAAGTCAGGGCTGGAAGCCAACACTGTAATGGACCTCATCACATTATATTGATTACTTGTTGACTCTAGATAAGCTCATTACACTCCAAACTTTGTCTCAATTAAGTTGTATGAGTGTACAACATGCCAGAAGGAGTTATTCTAACTAGTGAGGCTCGAGGTTGACCACATCAGTCAGAGGCTGGGTTTATGGTGGGGAACAGCTCAGCTAGTTCAAATGTTTTTTAAATGAATGATTTGATTCTATTAAAAAAAAGGGTGAAACACGAAGATTTGCCAGAGGTCTTTTCATCCTGTAAAATCACCAACGGGAATCGTGTCGATTACCTTCCGATGTCGACACCAATGGCCATCTGTCTCTCTCAGGGCTGGCCGGGTTGGATGCTCGCGCCAGTGGCAGGATGGGCAGCAGGGCCATGGTGTACTACATGACCACCACCATCATCGCTGCCATCCTCGGGGTCATTCTGGTGTTGGGGATCCACCCGGGGAACCCCAAACTCCGGGGGGGCACGGCCAACACAGCGCCAAAGAACCAGGAGGTCAGCAGCCTGGACGCATTCCTCGACTTGCTCCGAAACCTCTTCCCTGAGAACCTGGTGCAGGCCTGCGTCCAACAGGTAACTCACCACCTCTGGCTTTGTGACTGTGGCTGGCAAGCACCCAACACAACGTGAACACACACGGACTAGCAGTCGTAAAGGATGACGTGTTTGACTGTGAACTATGAGGCTCATATAGTCGTTATGGAAGACGAGTGAAATGTTCCTGCTTTTGATTGGGAATCCCAAGGCAGCTGGCCTCAATCAGCTGCCAGCAAATGAAGTGGAGCCTGGGAGATCAGGAGCAAAGGGGAAAAAAAACCACTAACACAAAGGCCCTCTGCCGTAACACCCCCCCACCCCACCCCCCACCCCAAGTTTATTATGATGATAATAATAATAGCTGAAACCCCCCCCCCCCGCCCCAATAAGATGAAACATAAAAAGAAAATACAGTACTAATTTATCAATTTATACCAAATGATGATAATAATAATAATAATAATAATAATAATAATAATAATAATAATAATAATAATAATAATAACGATAATAACCTTCAGTTTCAATTTTGAGAATGAACTTTAATACTGAGTTTTTAAACCAACATTTTTGAGAAAAGCCTCCATTTCAGAAGAATTCAGGCAATTTTAAGTTTCATATTTACTCCCCAAGAGACTTTGATGTGAGATTGGTTTGCCGACCATTGCCAAGAAAATGTATTTAAATTCAAAAAATTTTTTTAAGTTGTTCTTGTTAGTTCTCCTGTACAGATCTCAGTTGAAGTCACGAGTGTTCCTACAAATCAAATCAAATTCAATCTTCAATCTCGTTGTACATTGTGTATAATGACAATAAAGGCATTCTATTCTAAATTGTATTCACATAGCCTGCATTCACAAATCACAGTTAGTCTCACAGGGCTTCACAGGGTGGGTAACTTCCTCTGTCCGTAGACCCTCAGCAAGGGTAAGGAAGAACTACCGGGGGATACACAGGATAATGAATCCATTCATCCACTAGAGTTCATGCTGGATGTTTTTTTCATGTGTTAGTGAACAGTGAAGAATGGAAGCTTGATTGGATTTAAAAGAGTTTGGGCTACAAAGGGGCCAAAGGCCAGGTCCTAAAGGAATCATTTCTCATTTTGGGACCACCCCCAAGCGTTTGTGTTTTTTGCTTTTCAGCAGCATTACACATATATTACAATGTGTATTGTGTATATTTAGAAAACTGCCATGTATGCTATGTTGGAGTGATTCAATTTAAATGAACTTTTGCGCCTTAATTTACTGAATCCTTTTCATTCTTTTATTTTCGGATTAGCCTGCGATTAATAACTGTGTCTTTGTTAAAGGTACATTCTCTTTCTATAGATAGAATTGACAAAAATCGATCGAAATCGTACACACTGCACCTTTTATATGCATTTGTATAATACAGTATCTGCATGTTTTTGGTTTCAATCCTCTTTTCCCACACTCAGCATGTCTCTAAAATGATCCTAAAATGAGAATTAGTTTTAATTAAAAGCCACATGTATTTTTATGTCGTGATTTACAAGTTACTTTCGAGAAGACACTTGATAGAATACATTATTAAAGGCGCAGTGTATAAGAATTGGTGGCATCTAGTCGTGAAGTTGCATGTTATATGCATCACCTCATCCTCACTCTTCTGAACATGGAGAAGAGCCTATGGAACCTATGGTTTCCACTTTGGGCTACTGTAAAAACATGGCAGCCCCCATAGAGAGGACCCTCCCCCCCTCATGTAAATATACATTAATGGGCTCATTACAGGGTAACGGAAAAAACAACAACATTCAAGTGATTATATGTTTTCATGAAAATGTCAGTATGTACTTGTTTTGTAATATTCTTGGAAGTGACAAAATGACTGAATTCTTACACACTGCACCTTTATCTCTAAGGGGTCTCTCTAAAGATAAACACACCACCACATATAATCATTTAAATAATATAGAATTGAGAGTGATCACTTTTGAGTCTGAACATTGTTTTTAGGTCAATCCTGCAGGCTATACCTTTAAAGGTGCAGTGTGTAAGATCTGGTCATTTTTGTCACTTCTAAAAATATGACATAACAATGACGTACTGATATTTACATGGATTTACAATCACCAAAATGTTTCTTTTCCCCAATTACCCTTAAATGAGCCCATTAGTGTATATTCGGCCCCCGTACAGAGGAACTTGTCCTCTCGATGGGGGCCGCCATGTTTCTACAGTAGCCCAGAGTGGACATACTCAACACTTTTTGAGTTTTAATGACAACAGAACTCGACCACAGGTTCTCCTGCATGTTCAAAAGGGTGAGGGTGAGGTGATGGACACCAGGAGCAACTTCACCTCCAGAGGTCACCAAATCTTGCACACTGCACCTTTAAGAAGAAAGATCAGAATGGTGTCCGAACGAAAACTCATCCACTGAGGTGCTTCAATCTCTGAAAACCCACTCCCATGGATAGTAAGTTGGATACCGGTGGGCCCAGCAGAGGGAGATGGCCACTGTACGTCCGAGCGGATTGTTTTCAAACGATAAATCTCGCGCAAGTGGCGACAGGTTGTTTCTTCCGTCCAATCCTGTGTTTTCTCCCCTCCTCGCTCTGTTTTGCATGTACGTCCGAATGATTAGAGGAAGTTGTCTACGTTTGGCTGGGCGAGGGTCGGCTCCTCTGCTACTGCTAATCTCTTTACATCTGTAATGCAGTATCCTTATTTACGGCGGCGAGGCATCTGCTAGCGAACAGGGATCGGTGCCGAGCGCGAGCTCACGGACTCGCTCCTCTCTTCTTCCCTCCCTGCGGAATCCTCCGTACTCTGCGCCTCTCCTTTTTTTTTTTCTCTCTCTCTGTCGGCGTCTCGGCCTTACCGCCTCCATTGTTTGTGCTCATCAGGGATTCTTTTGAAGTCCTAAAAGACGTAATTGCTTTTGCAGGAAGGAATCGTCCTTCCCCTCCTCGACCTTCAACCCCCTTTCTCCTCGTCCCTGGCATCTTTATTTGAGATCTGCCTCTGTTTTACTGCGCCTTCATTCTCAAATCTGCGTTCGCACTTTAGTTTGGCACACGTTTACTACGTTTACGGTCTCCTTTCCAGGCCTTTGTTGATTCACATGCCAAACAAGTTTCAAAAGGTTTCTGTTGTGTTCTGTTTTCTTTGCAATCACTGGAGCAATGTGAATGTAATTCTGTTTTTCTTTCAGGTTCAGACGGTGCTGAAAAAGGTGCCGGTTACTCCACCAAACCAGACTGAGCCCATTTTCGTGAGCAGGAAGAAACTAGAGTATAAATGGGGCATGAACGTCCTCGGTGAGCTGATAACGAACCTGTGTTTGCGTCATGTATTCTGAATCATTACATCATGTTTAAAGGTGCAGTGTGTACGATTTTTGTTGAACGATGATGAACGATTACAAAACAATTAGGTACTGCCATTTTTATGGATCAATGATCATACAAATGTATACTTTTTTCCATTACCCTTAAATGGTGTATAGTGTATTAGTGTAATCTAATGCTTACTTACATCAGGGGCAGGCCCTCTCTGCGGGGGCCGCCATGTTTTTACAGTAGCTCAGAGTGGACACGCAAAACATGTTTTGAGTTTTAACAACAACTGAGGACTATCATAGGTTCTCCTGCACGCTCAGAAGGCTCACGATGAGGTGATCGATACCGCATGCGACTTCACCTCCAGATGTCACCCAATCGTACACACTGCGCCTTTGAAGTTAAATATCCTTGATTAACGACAAAAGCTGCTTTCATGTTATAGTTGTCATCTTCCTTTGTGTTTTCCTCAAGGTCTGATTGGCTTCTTCATCACCTTTGGGATCTGCATGGGCAGGATGGGCGAGCGCGGGAAGGTCATGTGCGACTTCTTCAACGTCCTCAACGAAATTATCATGACGATGGTCTCCATGATTATGTGGTCAGTGTTTTTGTCCCGTGCATATTTGTGTGCAGTCGTGTTTCGCAACAGTGTGCGCAACGCGCGCACACACACGCTTTGCTCATGTCAGCCAGAGGGTGCGTTGCTCGGACATTCTGGAGAATACCACACAAGGAGGTCAGCGACAGTGACAGATAATTTGAAGATTGTGGGAACAAGAAAACAGTGTGGACTGAGAAGGAGAGGAAGGAAGAGGGAGTGGGGGAAAGTGTGTTAGTGAAGGACAAAGACAGATGGAGAGATAGCGAAAGAGAGAGAGGAGGGGAGGGTGGGGGGGGCGAGAGAGAGGGTTTCCCTGGGATATGCTTGAGTCTGTGGTATGCTGAGGAGGAGCAGGAGCAGGAGCCAGGCCCCCGGAACAATCTTGTGGGCTCCCAGGGGAGGCCGGGTGGAAGATCTCCAAAATGTAATGGATCTGCCAACGGCGGCGGAGCCACTCAACTGCTGAGCAGAAAGCAGATATGGGGATGGGGGACAGCGGGACGTGGAAAAGATGGAGCATGCCTTTAGTGAGAGGTGCACGCTTTGAGCTTTCGCAGGACCCCTGCACATCACACACACACACACACACACACACACACATGGCGAGCGTGTCACGGCACTTGGAGATGGGAGGGGAAAGGAAAAGAAAAGGAAAGGAAAGGAAGGGGAAGAGGGAATAGGTAGGCGGCTGGAAGACAAACGGCAGGATGCTCGTCTCGCAGCTCTCCTGCGTGTACGCATCTGGACACCAAAGGAATTGTGTCCCGTCCATATCGCTCGCTTTGTATAAACAGATGACTCACGGGCCTATGGAGCTCGCCAAACACGGAGCTCAGTGTATACAAAGGCATGTGTCACACCAGGAGTGAACCATCAAATCGCATTCAAGGCATTACGCCACCGTGACAACTGCGCGCGGGCCGTCCACGGGGTTCAGCGCGCAGCTGACCTGCGCGAGCAGGCCGCTGGCACCATGAGACCTGCTTTGACTCAGACCAGGAAGAGCTGAAAGGGGAAACAGCGCTTTCCCACAGCGGGACTCGCATTCGGGAACAACTGCTCTGCAAAGCTGGAAACCAGAGATCCAAGAATGTGTCATGAAGTGGAGCAGAAAAAAAAACCTCAATCTCCTTTGACGCTGAAGAGGGATCGATTATGTGTTGGTCCAATATTTTGCATCGACATGAGCGAAAGACAAATGTTTTCTCAAGTGTTGTTGCTTCAGCCAAAATCGATCCTCGTTTTCTTGTAGTCCTGCAGCGCGAAGACATTTGTTGACGCATGCACTCGAGTGACTGCTCAGATCAAATCACAGGGAGATTGAGGTTTCTACTATTCTGGAATTATCCACTGCAGATTATTTAAAATAGAAATATTCTCGATGAAGGTTGAGAGTTGGATGAATCGCTTGAGACGTAATACTGATCATTTCGTCCTCATCATTTAATGAACAATCCGAACGAATCCCAACGATGACGTACAAAGTCATTTTTAACTATTTCAAGTTGTTTATGTATTGTTTTGTGTATTCAATGGAGTACCTCAAACAGAAATGAACCACAATACAATCATTTACTGTTCCAGAAATGAAGAGTAGGGAATAGTCACGAGGTCATTTAAAAACATGACACGGTAAATTGGTTCCTGCAGTGGTTCCTGCAGCTCTGATCCCTCCCTGTAACTCTCTGCTCAGGTACTCTCCCATTGGCATCGCCTCACTGATTGCGGGGAAGATCGCCGCCATCGGTGACCTGGAGATGGTCGCCCGGCAGCTTGGCATGTACATGGTGACTGTGATCGTGGGCCTGGTGATCCACGGCGGATTAATTCTGCCTGCCATATTTTTCGCCATCACGAGAAAAAGTCCCTTCACTTTCTACTCTGGGATTTTCCAGGCGTGGATCACGGCTCTGGGCACGGCTAGCAGGTAGGTCTGCACGCTGAAACCATGTGTATGCGTGTGTGTGTGTGTGTGTGTGCGCGTTAGCACCACCTCTGTTTGAGCATGCGTCAACACATGCGTCGCACGTACATGTTGCTTTTACAGCATCTATTCCTCGAGCAGCTGCCGCACCAGCTATGATGGATCAGTGTGGCCTGCTGCTCACTTTCAACTATTTGGGTTGAATCGGAGAGGGCCGAAGGCCAATCGTGTGTTGGCACAACTGAACTGGCAAATCAGGACAGCGGAGCCAACGTGTGCAACGCAGGCTACTACGGACACGTCCGTGTCAGACAGATCCTGTGTTGTCTGCGTCTGAGCCTCTGGATTAGTGTCCACCGGCCAAACTGGCCCCACTGCGCCCTGGCTGCCTCGGCTTGGCTCGAATCTGCCTTGCTACCGCAAAACCAACTGTCATTTTGGCACATTACCGAGGCTTTGGTGATTACGCGTAATACTATCAACGTTCTCTCCAATTATATTATGATCCAAGCTCAGCAGGGCCAGGAATCAAATTCCTTTAATTCAAACGCTGCAGGATCGCAACAGTGGCCTCCACCAGCTGTCGGGAGGAGGCTGTCGGGCGACTCCAAAAAAAAAAACAAAAAAAAAATGTTTTATCCGTCACCTCCCCCGTCACCGATGCACTTCTGCCTCTGACCATCTGTCTACCTATATTAAATATCCTCCAGCAGACACTTTCCTCCCGTTCTCTGTGCGCCCTCACCCTTGTCTCCGCTCTGTCCACAGCGCAGGGACGTTACCTGTCACTTTCCGCTGCCTGGAGGAGAATCTGAAGATTGATAAACGCGTGACTCGCTTCGTGCTGCCCATCGGTGCCACCATTAACATGGATGGCACCGCGCTGTATGAGGCCGTGGCGGCCATCTTCATCGCCCAGATGAATGACATCACCCTGGATGGCGGGCAGATTATTACTGTCAGGTAAAGCACCCAGTGGATGTTACAGCTCCTCTCCCCGATCATCTTGTGTTCACTTCGTTTAAACCCAAATCTGCCATTTTAGAGAAAGTCCCCCGGTGGCCGGCCACTGGAGTGGTTATAAATCCAGCCTCGTCTATGTTTTTTTATCAAGTCAAACCGAAATTCTGATTTCATTTGTCATTCAACACTTCAAAATAGGATGAAACCAGTGAAATGAACAGCTGAGACTGACTTGTGTTTGGTCGACCATGTGTATCAGTGAGTGCTGGGTACTGCTATTCTACCTTGATCACTATTTACATCCACCTTTGCATCCTGATATAGAGTAGAGGAATAGAATAGAATAGAATAGAAATTGTTGTGTTGCAGCCAAAAAAAACAGGGACAGAGTGTGACAAACAATTACTGATGACGATGATGTGATACTGACAATAATAAATTATGATAATGATATATATATATATATATATATATATATATATCATTATCATAATTTATTATTGTCAGTATATATGTATATAATATATATATATATATATATATATATACCCACACACACACATACATGAACATGGAAATGTAGAAAACCTGTGACCCTATAATATTTACATATAGACGTGTGTATATGAATATCTATCTATCTAGTACATACACATATTCATACACATGTACACATATATACACACACCTACATGCACAAAATAGAAGCAAGAACAATAAATAATGCAATAATCAACATCATCATCATCATCATCATCATATGTGTCATGTTATTCATTTTAATTCAAAATCTATGGATTGTACGTCTCCCACGACTTTACAAATTGTACCGGCTGCAACTGTGAAAATGAAGATCAGCTGCTTGATCACACAAACGTTCATACTGTGCGTAGATTTGCAGCACTTTATATCAATGAGTGTATGGGACAATGTGGGGGTTCAGTGTCTTGCCCAAGGACACCTCAGCATATGGAATAGGGGGAGCCGGGTAATCGAACCCCCAACCCCTCCGGTCAGAGGACAGCTCCTCTAACCCCCTCAGCCACGGCTGAAATGAAAGATACAGTGTGGAGGATTTGGTGACATCTAGTGGTGTTTGTTTCGAGCCGAATGTACCTTTTCTTACCCGCTAAGGTAAGGCTGAGCCTTCATTAACAAGAAACTCAAAACTTGTGTAATTTGTCCCTTCTGGGCTACAGGTCAGCCACTATAGAGAGAGACGATCTCCTCGGGGAATTATAAAGGACTCACTGATCGTTGATTGATGTGATTTTCTTATATTCACTTTCTGCCAATAGGTCCTTCTTTTAATCTTTCATACCGATCCTTTAACAAACTTTGTTAAAAGGAACTTGCCTCATGGATCCACTGGTCCTGGTTCAGTATTTCACTGCGGCATGTGCTTGTACCACGTGTGAACACTACCTCTGGCCATTGTAACCACACGGCTTCTAAAGGACAAAAGGGGGGGAAAGGCGATAAAAGACCAAATATGTGTTACATTATCCACCACCACTCCGCTCCCCCCATCCCTTTATTGCCAGTTTAACAAAACGTATAATATTCTCTCTTGCTATGCACAAAGGCCTCAGAACATCTGCCCCAAAATCATCGATTTCATTTACTGTCGGTTTTTAACACGTTTGTTTAACACGACAAAATCAGCCTTCAGCAATGTCAGTAACAATCCACTGTTTGTTTGTGTTTTGCCGTGCATGAGTATTGTTGTTGTTTTTTCAACCATTTCTCAGATTGAATACTTTGAAAGGGAAAATGATTCAAATGTTTAAGATTGAATGATAACTAGGAATTGATTAAGTTGGAGTTGTGTTTGTTTTCCATTGACAGGAAGTTTCAATCATCCCCAGTCTGTAGTAATATCCTCATGTGGTGTGAAGGCTGATATTTAGCACTGCAGTTTGTTTGATGTCGTAAACATCATGCTTTTTGAGTAGTGCCCAAACGGGCCTGTAGTCACATCTGGGACTAACATGACCCGGTGATTCCTCTAATTGCAAACATGTCATGAAAAACAGCATTCCTCCGCGCGCTGACGATTTAAGTCGGAAACATGAACAGAGTTTGTTTTGTTGTAGACGTAAACCTTTTCTGCCCGCTCTGCTTTTATGCAAGCACATGGAAATCACAGACTGTGGCTGTTTGACCTGGCTCTGCACCTTTAACACTTCACAAGTCCCACTTTGTCATAAATCTGTTTGACATGGTCCAGAGGATGATTTTTCTTTTTCCTGCCCTCCACTAGTGTAATATCTACAGAAACACTCAGAGTAGGCTGCTGTCCCATCAAATGCTGAAGTTGCATCTTACATCTAAATACCACTCGCCTCACAAAAAAATTGTGTTGGCCTTCAGTTATTGTTACAACTCATAACATGTGCAGTTTATCTATGCTGGGCCACTATGGAAACATGTTGGTACAACATGCCAGCCTCTACAGAGGAGACCGACTCCAAATGGAAATACAATAAAGCGCTCATTAAACGATAACCAGATAAAGGGATGATACATTCAGGGGATTTTACATTGTTGTTGTTTTTTTTACATCATATTTGCAATTACTGCCATGAGATATTGAAATCGCTGAGCAGATGATCACAATAGTCTCAGGGGTAGCTGCGGCTGAGAGTCTCTGTCCTCTGACCAGAAGGTCGGGGTTCGATTCCCGCCTCCCCCCTCCCCTCGTAGATACGTGCTGCAAATAGATGTGCAAATAGCACAGCATGAATGTTTGGGTGACGGGGTGAATGAAAACGAAAGCACTTTGAGAGGTATTCAAGACTTGATAAAGAGCTATGTGTATATATATAAACACAGACCACTCACCGACAGTTCCCCCCGCCTGTCCTCTGCCCCAGCTCCTGCTGCGAACGTCTCCCTCAGACACCAGGCCGCCGAATGGAGAAGAGGAAAGAAAACTCATCTGTGGATGATTTCTTTACCCTCGCTCCCTGTGTGAGAATGTAGGTCCTCTGTCTTTATCTCGCGTCTCCTCCACAGCATGACTGCCACCCTAGCCAGTGTTGGAGCTGCCAGCATCCCCAGTGCTGGACTTGTGACCATGTTGCTGATCCTGACAGCAGTCGGCTTGCCCACTCAGGACATCAGTCTGCTCATTGCCGTCGACTGGCTGCTGTGAGTCGGGCGCCGTCACCCGTTACCGTCTCACCTCGTCCCCAGAGGACGTTAAGGTCGCTCGGGTCGTGGTAACTCACTCGCACTGTTTGTCCGCTCAGTGACAGGATGCGCACCTCCATCAATGTTGTGGGCGATTCCTTCGGCGCCGGCATCGTGGACCACTTGTCCAAGGCGGAGCTCAATGACATCGACGCGGCAGAAATGCAAATACTCCCGGCGGAGGAGGAGCTAGACTTCATCCCCCCGCCGCCGATCCTCACGGAGATGGACCTGGTCGACCCGTTCAAGCCGCCCGAGTTGCCACCCCGCTCCCCTCGCCCGCTCAAACAGAACCATTACGGCCTCTCCCAGTCCCACTCCGTCACGTACTCGCCGTCCCGCTCTGTCCGATCTCCTTCCCCTCGCTCCATCCGCTCCCCCTCCCCGCGTTCCGTGTGCTCCCATTCTCCTCGGCCTTTCCGTACTCATTCACCTTGCCTCCTCCGCAGGACGGAGCCGGGCTACTGTGCTCTGCCAAGTCATGACAACCAGGTAAACGTTTTACCACTACCTCCTCTTTTTGTAGCAGAAATATTCATGTTTTCTTTGACTTGAGGCCACTTAACATCGGGAGTGTCAAAAGATGCTTAGTACGTCCAATCTACGCTATTGTAAAAACACGGCGGCCCCCGTAGGGAGGACCCCCTCCTGATGTAAATATACAGTAGAGGGCTCATTTTAGGGTCATGTAAAAGCAAGCCATACAATGAAGTGATTAAATATTCGTAAAAATGTCTTGTAATTCTATTTCTACATATGGAAGTGACCTAAATTGATGAAGATATTACACTCTGCTCCTTTAACTAGGCAAAAAAGTTAAGAAAAAAAATAAAATACTTTTATTTTGAAGAGGATATTTTATGCATCAGAATGCTGTCTATTCACACCCCTTACCAGTAGGTGGTGAGAATCTGGTATGTGTTTGGCCGATCTCGTATGGCTTCAGTCATCGAATGTCCTGTCAGTCCGCTGGCCTTTGATTTCACCCGTGCCTTCTCCCCCGCTCTCAGGTCCCCACACTGCCTCGATGCTACAGAGAGCGAGACAGGGAACGGGAGCGGCTGAGGCGAGAGAGCGAAACCGAGGAGGAGGACGAGAGGGTGCTGGGTGAAGTAAGCGACGGTGAGGAGAGCGACGACACTGCTTATGATAGGAGGCACACCATCCCACTGGGCGACCTGCCATGATTGAAATAACAGTGTCGAAAGGCTTCCCAGGAGATTTCTTTCCATTTTAAGACGGCTTTCCCCACATTAGTGCGCGGCTATGCTTTGTAGCATTAGCCCAGCGGAGGTCCACCATGGATCTCCCGCTGGTTGTCCTCTCTCAGATTTACATGACCGATTACTCATTTGCAATGATAACATGGTGTAGCACTCCTTATGAGGGCCCTATAACACAGCCCATTGAAAATTCCCGATTTCCCGAGTTATTAAAGGTGCTCTTTGTAATTTTTGGCTGTTTCGCGGCAAAAACGTTGCGGCATCAGCTGCGGTTTAACTCAATCGTTGTTGTTGACTAGAGGCTGCAGTGACGCACTACAGCAAAGTGATAATACAAGAAGGGTTGGATTAGTTAGCATGCAAACTTGATTCAGAGAAGTGGATGAATAGCATTGGTTGGAGGAAAAAAAGCATCGGTTGATGGCAGCAAAAACTACGCATAGCACCTTTAAAATGATAGCTTTGTTAGTGCGTTGATCTCTTCAACCAAACATGAAATGTTCCTGTTTGCCTGAACGTTTCCTGATACCAGGGAAATGTAGATGTGCTCTTGATGAGGAAAATATGTTGGTGTTTTGACCAGCTTTGTCAAGCACATCCACAAAATACTGTTCTCTCCTTAACTCAACTCCTCTACTTGTAGTACTTTTACAGAATGGGAAATGTCATGTCATGTCATCTTCAACTGCTTATCCAGTCATCTGGGTCGCCGGGTATTTCTACCAGCACGCATAGGGCCATTTGGGGGTATCAGGGCCAGAGTGAATGCAGCAGGATCCGAGTGGGATTCGGACCAGTGACCTATGCTTCCAAAGTCGACCGCTCTCACCACTGGACCCCTACTTCCCCCAGAATGGGAAATGGTTCAAATTCAAATTGAATACTTTGACATTTTGGGATGTATTCTGAAGAATGGTTTTGCTCTTGCACAAAGACCAGGCATGGAGGGGGCAGCTGTCTGATTTAGTTCATTTTAATCCCAAAAAAAAGTGTGAAATAATTTGTGTATTCTATTCAGAATCACGTAGTTAGCTGTAGCCCCGACATAGTAAACGTGTCGACTCTAGTTTTAGTTTGGTGTTTTTCTTGATTTGTTTTGTCATTTTCTAATTCATTGTGAAGCCATTGTTGACCCTGATCTTTGTTTGTTAATGTAAAAGAAAATATATTTTTGGACAGTAACTTAAACATTAAATCTCTGAGGGTGCTGGATATATGCCTGACAACTTTGTCCCAGCCATTGACTCCACAGCTACTTTCAGACATGCACTTGACTCCGGACATCCTCCACATAATCTCCAGAGGAAGTTCAGATTTGAATGCAAATATGGTGAATTAGAGCATTGAGGTTTTCTGCTCAAACGAAAGCCCCTTGCACGGAGGGAAGATGCTCATATACTGAGAAGTGTTGCCACGATGGCAGTTGTAAACAAATACACCTAAGTGGGTTTTTTTTTGTGTGCATATCATATTCTACCCCCTTCCACTCCTATCGTTTGCTTCCGTCACTTTCTGTGTGAATATCAAAACAGCAGATCCTCCGTAGTTCTTGCGGCTGTTGTGATACCCCAACCTAAAAACTGGGCATCTGCCACACGTCTTAGAAAAGAGCTCAAGACTAGGCGCGACACATGCCAGCAATGATAACAATAATGCGACGGCAAAACATCTGGACTGACCCCTGGTGGCTGGCTAAAATGTAGGTCACAAACTCTGCCCCCTCCGTGCTAATAAACGGGAAAGCAGGCAAATAGAGACACGTCGACACCATGAATGGCGTAGTCAGCAGCAAGACACATATCCCGAATATTGCGGCTTCAGCGTTGCGCAAAGAACGTGGATGTGTTGTTTACGGTCAGCGGTCACACAGCTGACGCGTGGTCGAGAGCATTTCTGTGTATAAAACCACAGGGCATCATTTGGGGTCCGATGGTGCTGGGCAGTGGACGGTTTGGCCGCCAGACAGTCAGACCGATCGTCTGCCCTCTCTTGTCTTTGTGCTGTGCCAAGGTAAAACCGCCTGCCGCACGCAACCTCACACTGATGCACATACCAACGGTGGCCGAGGCATCAGTGCACTTCCCAATTTGTCAAACTATTCTCTCCAATGACCTCAGCAGCACAACAGCTTCATGTAAGTGTTAGAACGACATCACCAGCAGACACTATTTTTTTATATTTATTTATCTCCTTTCGCAATTTCATCTTCTCACACACATCGCCTCCCCTGACACCAATCGCTGTTGATGATGATATTGTCTACGTTATCTATGCTTTTTGTTGTGGTCTGCCTTCGGAAGTGATGAATAATAGGCTGAAAGATACCGTTTGGATCTTATGAAATGTTTAAATTTGCTCGTTGTTCTTCTCATTTGTCATTTTTGAGTTATTATATGCTGTAAAATAAATATCTTCAGTCTTCTCTTTCCCATTGAACTGCCAAATGCCTCCCTACATCCTCAAGTCTTAACTCAGACTCATAGGTCCAGGTTGTGTGTATATTATATGTAATAAAATCTGCAAGATTCGCATAAGATAACTTCACAATCGCCGCGCTCTGTTTTTTTTTCCCTCTGTTCAAGGCACAATCTGTGAACGGGGGGATTTGTGCTCGAAAGGGGACGTGCGTCAGTGTTTTGTGGCTTAAGTCTGGAAAAAAAAAAAAGGAAAACTTGCTGACAAGTATATTACGGGATGGGATTGTTGTCACTGACACAAAAAAAAAACGAAAATGCACACATTACACAAGAGGCTGTACGAGACACATGGAGATACCAACACACTTAATCCTCTCAAAGAGAGAAGGAGAAAGAGAGCAGGATGGGAGAGGAATCGGGGGGCGGCAGATGGTGAGAAAGACGTCAATCCTTTTCGTTCGTCCCAGACGGCATAAGGGCAATGTGGGTCATCGCAAACAGCGCTGACGTTAGTTTAGGGTCCCTAAACGTCACTGAGGAGAGGAGAGGGGAGGAGGTGGTGAAGAAAATATGAGGTCGTGTTGGAGTTTGTTTCGATTGGTTTGATTGAACGGACGCTGAGGTTGATGGTGTTTGTGGAGTGAAAACACTAATCTGTCCTGTAGCATGACAGGAAGGGCGAGCTGTCCCTCCAACACATGACGTGGGGATATATATCGCACCATCTGAGGCGACAGAGGGTCAGGAATTGAATCACTGCACAGCCACACAGAGGAGTGAGCGCCTCCGTCTGCGTGAAGTGAGATCGGAAGGTGTTACGAGAAGTTTCGTCTCCAAAACGATGTCCCCTTTCTCCATTTGGGATGTTTGTGGATGCGCTCTGTGGTTTGTAGTGATAATAATCACTACACTCAAAAGACAAACGTGGCCATGGCACACTGCTCCAAGTGGACATTTGGAAAATTGCAGCAAATGACTTGAAATAGATTTGACCCCAGAATTGTAACTGCTCGGTGAGCAAATACCTATTTCAAGGTATTTGCTGTGTGTGTAACTCTGCATAACAGCATGGAACAGTTTTTGTTTTTTTATGAAACCAAATTTAAATTCATTCATTCCACATTTATATTTGTATCAACACCAAGTTGTATGCATTCATAAAAATCTATCCTATAAACGTGTTTGATTTAAGAAAAAAAAGTTTTGGAAAACTTTGAAAAACATCTAATCCCACCTACAAACACAAGATGAAACCCTTGCTGGAATTGAAAATGTCTACTTTGACTTCTGAAAATCATTGTTCTCATTTCAAAGCTCAGGAAACAATATCAAATGAAATCCAGCCTTTTCTCTGAAGATCGCAATTTCTCAGCTCCTAGAAATCAAAAGTCAGTGCCAATGACCCAGAGATTAACGTGAAATATTTGGCATAAAATATGAACCATTATTGACCATATTATTGATCAAAACAAATTCAAATTACATCCTGCTGTTTTCACTCAATTTCGCTCTTTCAATGATTATTGTAATGCTACATACACGATAAAGGTCGGAAGAACTCGTGAAGTGAGTTGCGTCACCAACGGAAATGATATTTCTTCCGTTGTGTAATTTTGGCTTCGTTGCGAGGTTTCACTCATCCTAACCAGCTTATCGTAAACCTGCAGTCATTCCCTTAATGCACATGGTCATGTGTAACCCATTTAGTAAACCCATTGTAAATATTGCTGTGTTTTATCCCTTCCTCTCAAAGTCCGACATGTCTTTTTGTCGGGCTCTGAAATGAAAATAGCATAAGTCAAGTCATCTGGACCGTATGGAATGAATGAACCACGATGGGTTCAAGATGAGACGATGCTGCGTTTTGGATACTCCGGAGTCTTTGATTCCATATTCTTAGAAATCGAATCCACGGGGCAGCAGGAGGAAGACGAATGTCCCGGTTTGAGCTGCGCTGCCTTAGGAAAACATAGTGTGACATCTAGAGGCAGGATCGCTCATCACAGATGACTCATTACGCACAGCTCTGCACTCGCCCTCTGTCTCGTGTGTGCGTAAAGATGATAGTTGTGTCAATCCTGGAGGAAACTCCAGACAAACAGGATTCAGTATACGTCGCCCTCTAAAGATAGTTTCGGTGCCTCACGACGCTTTTAAGGAGTTGTTTCGATTGCCGCAAACGTCCTCACGTTCCCCCAGAGTCTGTTCAAAACAACAACAACAAGTGGGAGGAATTCACTCATCCATGACAAGCCATGGCAAAGTATGATCTCTATCGGAGAAAGTGAGACATACATAGATGTTCACGTGTTTGAGCTCAGCATAAATTGCAGACTTCAAACACAAAGACATGAAAATGTACAACTATGAGTTTAACGCTCAGTTTACATTGAACTTCACTGACCTCAGACCTGGGGAGTGTTTACTCTGTGCTGCTGTTCTCTCAACTTCAAGTCAGATGGAAAATGAAGTAAATGTGTTTTTTATGTTCGTTTTTCAACATCACTGAGTACAACTTTAAAATAATTTTGTCCCCATCTCCCCCACTTCTTGCTGCCTCACGATAACTCTCTCGTTATTTTGTTTCTCTTGCTCATAATGTTTGTGTCAAAATCCTGTCGAAATGTGCTCAATATAACGCACCTCTAGTTTTGATCATTTGACCAATCGTATGGGGGGAGGGTTAAAAATGTATCACCGCCACCAAATTGAATGTGATGGTTAGTGAGAATTCTCACAGCAACCATCTTGACATGAATGGCAAATAAACACAATTCATAAATGACACTTAACCTCAATGACAATAATTAACAGTGATTACATCACAGACTGTGGCCAGAAATAAGGCCTAAATATTCTAGGTATGAATGTCAAGGTCTGTCTCTACTGTCGTGGTGTTTCATTCTGTTTTTATATCATCAGATAACGATTTCAAATCAAATGTATCAGAAAGACAAACATTTGAACAATTCCCAGAGGAAAGCAAAATCCAAGAGGAGGTCTCGTTGTTGTTTCTTTTTTATTTCTCCAAGACACAAATGAGCTGTATTTGATACTAAGGTGAGACCCAAGGTTTTTTTCTCCTTCTTCTCAAATTCAGCTCAGAGAAACAATCACATATAATCTCATGTTCGAGCAAAACAAGAGATCTCTATATGATCTCAATTAAGCCTCATTTCAGTCTCCTGAGCGTGAGACCATGAGGTCAAAGAGAGAGCTCAATGAAAACTCAGCTAAGACTCCCAAGATCTCATTCTTCTTCTTAATTGTCTCACTTTTCTCATAGAGACCTCAGGATAAACTACCACATATCGCTCATCTGTGTCTTACTCTGATCAAAAGAAGAGACTTTTAATGATATTGTATAAGTCTCATTTAAGTCTTTCGAACATGGATCATAAAATCTCATCAATCAAATTTTGCATTACTTTCACATGAGTATTTTCATCTAGTTTTACACTGCTACATTTCAAATTCTGTATTGTAATTAATGTATTATCTTACTGAACCCTGTAACTGAGAAGAAACTAAGACAGAAAATAACGCATTTCTTAATTCCATGTTTTCCAATTTCAGGCATAACGTTTACAACCGCCCCCTTCTTCACCAGTATGCCCCCTTTATCAGTGGTGACCTTTTTTTTTTTTTTATCATTCACTGTAAACCTGAACGTTCAATGTAAGTAAATAGATTGTATACTCAAAGTTTTAGAAAAAGTTCTACTAACTTAATTACGTCAAGTTGGTGTAACAAGTAATTTAAACGGGACTATTTTGTGTATAAGTGAGCATACCTTACATAGATAAGTGCAACTTAATAGAATAAAGTAATTATATGCCAAGAATGATAAAGTCATGTTATCTCTATTGTTTCAAATAGGGATGATTTGACATGCTAATAAAATATGATAAAATCTCAAAGCACCTCACCAAATAAGAAAAAATGATCATAACAAATAAATGGCAATCATTGCTGAAACAGTAGTACTTAGATTGAGGCAAATTGTCTGAAATGCATTAGATATTAGTGGAGGACAAAATGTATTTTTTTTAATGCATTTTGTTGTTATCAGTTTAATTTAGCCTATTTATTCATTTATTTATTTATTTATTTATTCTACGTAAAGTGTGGAACAGCTGCAGGGATCAATTTTTATTTGGAGTTCATTTCAAATTCATCCTCCGAAGCTGAAGATGGCGCTAATGCGCGCACCACACTGACTCCTCAGCCGACTGCTCTTCGGAAAAACAACAGAAGAAGAAAAGTTTGAATTCTGGAAGCAACAGACATCCTGCAGAAAAGGCGGCAGCGGTCGGCATCACCGGACTCTCTGTGAGTTTTGAATGTCAAATGTTGAATGTGTGTTTGTCTCAGAGAAGCGTCGACCTTCTCCAAGCCCTCGCCTGTCACTGGCTTATCGCGGGAGTCTCGTGGGGCGTTAGCTCGCCACTTAGCGCGACCGCTAACGTCGCACTCTCCAGCTGCACTCCTAGCGACCCAGCACTGCCAGACTGAAGAATTTGACGACCGATGAATCGAGCAATAACGCGCTCATTCCAACGTTAAGGGTGGTGTTAGAAAAGGAGTCGTTGGTAGCAGCGCTAACAGACGCCTCGTATGCATTAGTTAAGAGTGTTTTGTTGATGGAAAGGTTCAGTAGTGCGCCGCTAAGGTCCAACATCATATTAAAAGAGCACCAACGAGCGCGGTAGGGCCTCTGTGCCTTCATAATGAGTTCCTACGCGGCGAGTCCGCCTTCTCTGTAGCTTCTAGGGACGTTTGTTTTCAATTCCGTGTGACCACTGACCAGTGAGCACTGAGACACGGAGACTGCTGTTAACAGAGCACGAGTCAACTGCCCGCCCACTTGCGCTGTGTCGGTTTTTAAAACAAACGACCCCGCGTGCTGAAGGAGGCAAGCTGCTTTTCATGGCAAAGGTGAATGAATGAAAAACTCTGAACCAATAAGGCTTTAGTTTGTAAAAGTGGCATTGTTGTTGACGCAGTAAATGCAGTAAAGTTCTAGTGCTGCTGCTTTTCTTTACATTAATGTTAATTTTGCTTCATGGCTTTAGTCGCTTGACACTTTGGGGATCAAATGAAAAGATCATTAACAGGGCAAATGTATGAATGGAAGTATTTATAATTTGACACTCACTGAATGCTTTCAATTGTTGAGTTTATGCATTTGCATCTCTCTGTTCCAGTTTCTAGAAGTTAAGGAAGATAACTGGAGATGTGATAAAGATACCAGGTAATCCAATGAATGTGAATACTTCTATCACCCCCCCCCCCCTCTCTCTCTCTCTCTAAATACCAATTACTGAATCCCCCCCCCCCCCCCCTCTCTCTCTCTAAATACCAATTACTGATTTTTTTCCCTTCTGTTTTTATCCGAATAGGAAAGAACAGACGCAATGGTGAGATCTCCCATTATCTCATTTTTTCTCCTATGGGGGGTTTGGGAGCAATAATTCAAATTGAGGTGATCTCCAGTCGAGAGGCAACAGAGATCTATCTTACAACTCCTCAGCGCTCCAGCCGACTTTTTATTAGCAATAAGCAAGAAATGAATGGAAACAAAAAGACGCAATGATGAGATCTGATCTATGACTTCTCCTACATGTCTCAAAAAGTCATTCTCACATTATCTCAGTTTTGCCCCCCAAGGGGGTGTTTAGGAGAAATAATTCAGATTGAGGTGATCTCATAACAATACACAGTTCAGACTGAAGAGATATTCAATTGAGATCTCCCTACTTTCTCGAGAGTTCAAGAAAAGACTATCCTGAGCAAAAAGATTTTCCTGTGGGATTAGTGTTCGGAGAAAAACCTAAATTAAAATGAAACATTTGATGTGACTCTTGAGTTGGCACTTGGTCTGAGCAATACTGCCACGGACAGGGGCTAATATTTGGGGTTAGATGTGTGATGTAGCCAGAGATTGGATCTTGATGTGGACATAGACAACACATGTTGACATCAGGCCTAAATGTTCTTTATGTGGTTAATGTCATACGATTGAAAATTGGATGGAAAAACAAACCAAAAAACATTTAACGGTGCAGTGTGTAAGGTTTGGGGACATCCAGAGGTGAAGTTGCATGTTGCATGTATCCATCACCTCACCCTCACCCTTCTGAGCATGCGGGAGAACCAGTGGTAGACTTCAGTTGTCAATAAACTCCAAAGGTGTTTAGTGCATCCACACTGGGCCGTTGTAAAAACATGGCGGCCTCCATAGAGAGGATCCGCTTCTCAGGTAAATATATATTAATGGGCTCATTTAAAGATAATGTAAAAAAAGAAAAGAAAAAAGAAGCCGTTCAAAATGTCAGTATGTAATTGTTTTATAATAGTTTTAGAGGTGAAAGAACTCATACCCACTGCACCTTTAAGTGCCAGGGCTATAAATGGCGTGTGACTGTAAGACCATGCAAAGACAATGAATGAAATCATGGTGATGTGCGTTGATCAGAGCCAAGGTGTGACACCGAGGAGTTGTCTGGTCAAACTTCAGCCTCTGGACAGAGCTTCAGGGCTCATCTGTCAATCATTCTGGACGATGTAAACCGATAGAAGACTCATGGGAAACATGGGAGGGAGGAGGGAACCGTCCGAACGGTGGTCTACACTGTTTATCGCCTGGATGTCTCGACGTCTGAGGGCACGCGGAAGCAGCATCCTGCCACGAGAACGGACGGTCCGGGGTTGAGTGACGCTCGGATCAAGTCGAATGCAGAAGTCACCTGCTCTCAAAGGTCCACTTGACGTGTGGGGGATCATCATTCAGCTCCCGGGGCTGACACTCGAGACCACCTCTCTCTGTCATTAGCGGCACAGCCGCAGCCCCGACGGAAAGCCCCCGGAACATCTGTGGTGAGACGTGCTGATGGCAGCTCTCAGGCCCTTCCCATACACTCTGATAGAGCTTGAGAGGATTTGCAGGGAGGAGCGGGATCAACTGCCCCACAATTCCAGGTGTTCACAGCTGGTGGAGGCTTGTCCGAGAAACATCAAAGCTCCAAAGGCCACTCAAGAGGATTTAACAAAGCGCTTAATGATAGGCCTGGACATTTAAGCAAATAAATGTTTTCTGATTTCGAACTAGGATATCGATCAGAGCACACTCCTCCACCAAGGCCCTGAGATT
>JAFBJT010109825.1:66871-79682 GCA_016785325.1 Chascanopsetta lugubris
CGCCCCCCTCCCCTCAAGCCCACCCCCCCCCCCCAGAGGAATCAATAGGGCTGAACCCAAATATTAGACTCGGCTAAAACAACAATCAACGGGGAACAAGTGATGAAAAGTGGCCGTGGCTGTTGGATAAGTCTCATTATGCAGGAGGAGGCGGAGGATCCCGTGGGGAGGGGAGACGCGCTGCTGTACGAGTGGGACGAGCGGGAAATATTGATGCTTGCGTTGGGACTTGATTTATGTATCTATTTATTTGTATTGTTACAAAAAGGAAATGACACCCGCCCACCTACGTCTCACAATCCTCCTGGGCGCCGGGTTAACCGTACTACAAACCGATCCGAGGAGGCAACTTGGGAGCTCCGGTGCAACATCGGCGTACGTTTTGGGACAGAAGTAGCCTGAGCCGGGTCAGATTCAGTGTAAATATGGTGGAGGAAGAAAAGGTAGGGTGGAGGAATGGAGGTCGTAGAGTAAGAATACTGTGTTACTGCCGAGAGACCCATTTAATAACACTAGAATAACCACTGCTGATGCAGAAGAGACGCAGATGTCCAGACTCTTCCCAGCTCGATCTCGCAAAAAAAAATAAGTAGGGCAGGGTTACTCAACCTAACGTGTGGCTCCGCCCACTTCATTTTTTTTATTTTATTTTTTAGAATTCAGAGAGATGAATCCTACCCCTCACACTCTGCACCGTTCAATGAACCTTAAAAGCCAAAGGTTTTCCTTCTACTATCATGGTCGAATCCATTTCATCATCCAGACGGGGGGTTCAATCGATCAATAACATCTGACATGAGTGGCCCAGATCACAGTTTGGCTCAAAGGGCTACGGTCAGCGATTGAGAATGAAAATATAGAACAAGTAGAACCAAATAGAGGAAGTACGTAAGATCTAGTTGAAACCTATTTCCATTTGCCACCATGTTTGTCCAGAATATCAGTAACAACATATTGCGCTTCAACCTACAAACTGTACCTTTAACTCGTGCTTCATCATGCTTAAGCCTGAGCTTTCATGCTGACATTTAAAGGTGCAGTGTGTAAGATTTGGCGACTTCTAGTGGTGAAGTTGCATGTTGTATCCAGTATGCAGGAGAACCAGTGGTAGCTCCATTCAAACTCATAAGATGGTTAGTATGTCCACTCTGGGCTACTGTAAAAAAAAAATTTTTTTAAATGGCAGCCCCCGTGGACACATTCCTGATGTAAATATACAGGAATATACTCATTTAAGGGTAAAAGGGAACAAATATACATTTAGGCGTATATGAAAATGTCAGAATGTACCAATAGTAAAAGTAACCAAAAATCGTAGACAGTGCACCTTTAACTATTTTGAAAAAAATCAATGAGTTTTGATGAGTCCCAACAGTGATGAATGGCCCGGGTGAGTGACTGGGTTAATGTTTCACATCCGTCTGACAGATCAATGCAACAGTGAGCACGAGCAAGTCTTTTCAAACCGCAGCAAAGTTCACTCTAACTTCTCCGGGTGAAAAGGAAAAGTAAATAGTGTGGAAACATGGAGGATTAGCGGAGGGATTGTACTAAGAGGTTCCAGAAAATGCCCAAGCTACTAATCAGAAATCCCTTTTCAATTGTCAAGCTCCTGTAATCTTAAATGACGGCTTAATTTCACAAGCCACGGACCAATGAGCTGATTGCCTGTGTCAAGACGCTGTGGCTGCGGACCAAGTGGGACAGCACCTGCTGCGGGGGGCAACAAACACATGCCTGCAGTTAAAATTATCAGTGGAGAAGTTCCACATGATCAGGAGCTGCCTTTGCTGGGCAGCGTTCAAAGACTGTGTGTTTGTAACATTTGTGTGTGTTGATTTTCACTCGCGTCTCTCAGCTGTCAAGTCGGATTTGATTTGAAATCGTCGAGCGATGTTGAAATCTTGACTTGAAACGGTGTCACGTGCGTAAAAGGTGCAGTGTGTGCGTTTTCGGTCACATCTGCCGCTTTTAGAAGTATCACAAAACAATTACATGCTGGCCTTTTCGTTCATTTATAATGACCTAAATGTTTTATTTTTCTCCATTACCTGAAATGAGCCCATTAATGTGTATTTACATGAGGAGGGGTCCTCTCTATGGAGGCCGCCATGTTTGTTTTTTTACAGTAGCCCAGAGAGGACACACTCAACATCGTTTTGAGTTTGAATGACAACGCCTGCATGTTCAGAAGGGCGAGGGTGAGGTGATGGATACGACATGCAACTTCACCACTAGAGGTCACCAAATCTTACGCAACTATTGAAATTCAGCATTTCCTCCGGAGGTCACAAAAAGGCCCGTTGGTCTGTAAACCAGCCTCCGGGCGACAGCAGGAGAAACGGCTGAGTCACGTAAAGCGCTTACATCGTCAATAATATAAAAGGTCAGGAATGAAAGGGTGCGGTGGCCAGAGATGCGCCGTGTGTCGCTTTATTGCTATCTCTAGTCGGGTTAGGGTTAGTCCCGTTCTGCCTGCTTGGAGACAATGCATACAGGGGGGACTGTTGCTGCTACAGTGAATATGCAGTGCCGTTTTAATCTGGGATCAAACTGAAAATCCCCTCCCATAAGAGTTCAGTCAAGGTCATAGTGGCGATTAGGCCGACTGTCTATGGAGAGGAAAAGCAGAGAGCGAGAGGAGTCACAAACAAAACACACACACACTAAAAAAAATGAAATAAAGAAAACCCATGAGAGGGCTCCTGCCAAACACCAGCCTGGGTGGCTCTATAATTATCAGCATGGTGCTTTCTTAAAGGTGCAGTGTGTAGGATTTCAGTCATTTTTGTCGCCGCTAAAAAAATAAAATAAAAAGATTACAAAACAATTATCTACCAACATCTTCATGAATTTATAAATCACCTAAATGTTTTCTCCCCCCCCCCATTACCCATAAATGAGCCCTTTAATGTATATTTACATGAGGAGGAGGGGGGGGGTCCTCTCTATGGGGGGCCGCCATGTTTTAACAGTAGTAAAAGTGGACGTACTAAGCATCTTCTAATGACAACTGAGGTCTTACCACAGGTTCTCCTGCATGCTCGGAAGGAGGTGAGGTGACGGACACCACATGCAACTCCACCTCTAGAGGTCACCCAATCCTACACACTGCACCTTTAATGCAGACTGGTTCTGGCGCAGGTCTGGTGCATGCGGGATATCGACCTGTGCCGCACCAAAGCAACCAACTCGCCGCCGTGCTCGGGCAGACAGCTGGTCCGTCTGAAGCCTGCACACAGGCACACACACACACACACACACACAGACGCAGAGGTGAAAGGAAAGGGAGAGAGAGAGAGAGAGAGAGAGAGAGGGTGTGTGTGTGTGTGTGTGTGTGTGTGTGTGTGTGGGGGGAGGGGGGGATGAGGGGGGGGGGGGAGGAAAGAGGGGGGGGGGGGGGGGGGGGCGACATATCCACAGGCCTTGAAATAGAGCAGGACTGTCCCAGGTCAGTCAGCCTGCCTGGCCACCTGTCTGGCATCGAGTTTTCCAAGGAAGTGATGTCAAGGTATCCACAATGTGGCCGACACGGCCAATGACATGGCTTCTACACTGCGCCCGCAGCACAATTCACACTCTGCGAACACTCCCAGGTCAGAGTCAGCCTGCCTGGCCACCTGTCTGGCATCGAGTTTTCCAAGGAAGTGATGTCAAGGTATCCACAATGTGGCCGACACGGCCAATGACATGGCTTCTACACTGCGCCCGCAGCACAATTCACACTCTGCGAACACACACCTCCTGCGTCTGAGCCGGTTCAACGACAGTGAGTGAGTGAGTGGGTGAGTGAGTGAGGGTGGGGAGTGAGGGAACGTTACTTTACCATCTACAGGCGACGATTTTAGTCTGTTGCAGAGTCCTTGAACGTCCCCGTACGTTTCCCCGATTTTGCTTATCGCCTCGGCCCCTCGCAGCTCCATGAGCGAGCGCAGTTCTTTAAGTGTGCAGCCAAACTCCCCATCGTGGTTGGCCTCCACCATGGAGTTCTTCACCCCACTGTACGAGTTGTTCGCCATTGTCTCAGCGCCGCCCCCCCAATCTATTGCAAAGCGTCGAGGCTTTGGCCCGACAGTGGGGTTGGAGGTGGTGGGGTGGGGCGGGGCGGGGCGGGGCGGGCGGGGCTGTACGGGGAAGAGAGGGGGGGGGGGCGGTTCCAAAAAGAAAAAAGGAAAAAAAAAAAAAAGGTGAGGAGAGTCCTGGAAAAAGCTTAAATCCTCAAGAGTGTGAAGAAAGTAATAGTTCCCATAAACAGCTGACGGGCTCTTCACAGGCAGCCGGAGTCATGTGGCAGGTCGCAGGGCAGGGATATTACAAAACGAGCCATTTCCCCTTGGAGAGCTGAGTTCCTACTCTTTCATGGTGACTGAGGATCACCCACAGAGCCGGAGATCACCACGCGTGAAGATCTGGAAGAGAAGAGCAGAGGCGCACACAGGGGGGCGGGGTTAGGTGGCAGGGTTTGGGACTTCTCCGGCGTTTAAAATCCGATGACTCACGTTTGGGCAAAAACGAGCACGGAAATTTCACAGCAGGTTAGTTTGACACGCTGCGAAGGAGCGGCGGCGGCGGCGGCGGCGGCGGCGGTGTTGTTCACGTGGGCCGGGGCCCACTGAGCGACTGACTGGCAGAATCCAAAGCCACAAAGGGGCACACACAGTGACTGCAAATATGAAATGTGGTTTCAGTTTGGCGGAGGGTTAGCGATGAAAATATGGAAGCAATGGATTTACTGTATGCGATTCAAATACCGCGTTTCGCTCAATGTCCGTTCTTCTTGGTAACATTTCAAGGAACAGTGTGTCAGATTTGATGGCGTCTACTTTCTCGTCTTATCGGGTATGAAAAGGAACCTATGGTAGCCTTTGATAATCAATGAATCCCAATGGGTGTATTGTAAATACATGGTGATGCAACATGGCCGCCGATGTCAACATAACGGGTTAAAACTGTGGTAATGAAAGGAACTATTTGAACATGCAAGTAATTATAGAAGCAGAAAAGCGTCAATACAATGACTTTCATGTTCCATGACTGCACATAAGATGAATTTCACCGAGCCTTTGCGCACTGAACCTTTAATTATTTAGGTGCATGTTCAAGGTGGAACGTTCCCAGTGACTTAAAGGTGCAGTGTGTAAGATTTGGTGACATCTAGAGGTGAGGCTGCATGTTGTATCCATCACCTCACCCTCACCCTTCTGAGCATGTTGGAGAACCTATGATCGACTTAAAACTCAAAAAAGCGACTGTAAAAACATGGCGGCCCCCATAGAGAGGATCCGCTCCTCATGTAAATATACATGAATGGCTCATTTAAGGGTCACGGAGAAAAAGTCATTAGAAATTCATGACAATTTCAGTATGCAACCGCTTTGTACTCTAAAATCGTACACACTGCACCTTTAACACTACTTTTCAAATTCCCTGCCGCAGAAGTCTCACAGAGTCCCTCACAAAAATCCAACTGGCTGCCGAGACAAGAGGCTGAATAATTAGCTAAACTGCCGCCGGCCACTGCCAAGAGATTATGATGAGCTGCACTTGAGTTGTGTTTAAATAATAATAATTTCGTCATCTAGACGAGTGCAGTCTGATAATGTTCACTCCACTCCCTGCAGTGTGTGTGTGTGTGTGTGTGTGTGTGTGTGTGTGTGTGTGTGTGTGTGTGAGCAGTATAGAGTACTATTAGTATCCAATAACCACTCTGCTCCCGCGCGGTTCCCACTATTCATTCCGCTTTTGGGAATGTTACCATCAGCTATTCCTCGCTGTAAAATGTTTACTATCAAAACAAAGTGCAGCCGCTTCACTCCTACCGTTTTCCTGTGTTTCCCAACGCTTGGGTGCGCTGGCCGCGTTGAAACGACTTAATGCACACGAGACACGACGGCGCTTGGTCACTCGCCAAAACCGCGCTCGATAACCCACCGATGGAACTTCGAAAAGGGTGGCGAGGCCGGTAAACCACACGATTACACCGCCGGCAGGACAAACGCGAGCCCAGACTTACTCAAAACCAACGCCTTTCCAAAACTGTTTACACATGCAGATGATGCAAAGCGGAAATAATACCATTTTGAAAAAAGAAAACAAAAAAAAATGCCACACGGGAGGATTGTATACATTCACACTATTGTTGGCACACCTTTGTCTACAGGTGCTGTGTCTGGCCTCTCTCGGGTTGGTTGGTTAAAGTGTTGTGCTCTGTGACTTCCAAGCCATTATTCTGAGTTCAGTGTAATTTCACCGCCTATGATGTAAAGACCCATCAAACACCAATGATTGATTGACAGGTTTGTATGATTCTCTCTGAACAGGGGCTGTGACATGAGCTGTCAGTCACACTTCCAAGCTCAGGGACACGAAGTCTTGGAAGAGAGAATCAGATGTTGTCATCGTTAATAATCATCATCGGTCAATTATTTTTAAAGCATCATTCAAGGGAGAATTGACATTGCAGCATCGGCTGCCTTTGATCAAGAGAGGTCACGTGACTGAATAGGATTAACGTGTGGAAGCTTCCTCACCTCAACACCTCAATCATGTGGGGGAACTTGATGATGTCACCACTTTTCAAATGTGCTACATTTCGAATGAACAAGTCATTCACGGCTCCTTTGTATCGCGATAAGAGAATAAAAGGGTAACATCTCACCAAAGACAATACACACGCGCTGGACCTTTAAAGGTGCAGTGTGTACCATTTCGCTCATCTTTGTCAAAAAATAAATAAATAAATATATACATTACAAAATAATTACATTCTGACAGGCTCTCCTGCATGGATGGGGCGAGGTGATGAACACAGCATGCGGCCACTAGAGGTCACCAAACCTAACGCACTGCATGCACCGCTGAGGCATGGCCACTGCAATGGGAAGTGGCTCGGCAACATCAGAGGTGCATTTCTCTCATCCCGGTAAAAGCGATGAGAGAGTCCCCCCCACCCCCCACCCCCCACCCCCCTCTAGTGGAGAGAAAGATTAGAGGCAGCACTTCTCGTTACACGAGCACCCTGCCATGTCACACATGTAGATGTGCGGTGGGCCCGAGGAGGGAGGAAACTTTAATCAGAGGCAGAACAAGACGCCTCTCGCCCCCCCGCCGAGGAGCCGGTGGGGCAACATGGTGAACGGCCACCGGCTGACTGATTACCTGAGGCAAAGCCTCCTGTTTAATCTAATTAAGACTATCTGTGGCACCGGGGAGCTCCGTGGCGCTCGACGTGGGGGGGGGGATGGGGTGGGGGGGGGGTCCGTTCTAATGAGAGGTTGCTGTCCATTCAGGCTTTAATCAGCCTAACACAATGAAGCTGATTCATTCACGTCGGATTGGATTTGTTGGGAAGATTCGACGAGATGGGCTTGATTACTCGTCTGAAACAATTTGCGAAACGCTACACTGTAGTTTGGGATGGGAAGGCGGCTTCGCCACGCCGCTCGCACTGAGCTGCACCGGTACCAACGCAGGCGGCGAGACGTGCGCCTCTTCCGTGCCTGGAAACGTACGGCGGTCATCCCTCATTTTCCTGGTTATCAACCAAGATCAGGACGTGTTGAAGAGAGAGAGAGAGAGAGAGAGAGAGAGAGAGAGAGAGAGAGCGTCATTGTGCCATGTGTCTTTCACACCAAGTGGTGCTTTGAAGACGCCGGCGGGTAAAACTCCGATATAAAGCCGGACTTGAAACGAGGAGGAGAGAAAAATGTAGCCTTTATCGTCGCTTACTCCTCAAAGGACAGTCGCAGCTTATTCCATTGAGATTCTTGGAAACAACTCTGTCACATGTTGAGATTCTATTTGCAGCCATCTGCTGTGGAAAAGGGGACAGTTTATTATTTATTACACGGCATCATCTTAGAGCTGGGTGTGTTGCTGAGGGTGGAGGAAGCGTTTATTTAAGAGAGGGAATGCACCTTTATTCGTATACAGAACTCTGCTTTGGAATCCACTGAGAAATCTCATGATTTGATGCGTCTATTTGGTCAATTGAATCCCATTTTATAAATGTATTACTGATGCTCTTCTGTTTGAATATAGTTTCATTAGTGTTAAGGCTGGAACTGCGACAAATAATCAATTTCAGTGACGTTGATTATTCGTTTGTGACTCATTTGGTCTTAGGTTCATCAGGTCTGTTAAAAAGCCTGAAGGTCTCCTGAAGGGGGCGCACTAAACTGCATCTCTACCCGAAAAAGAATATTTTTGCACTCTCTCCTTTTAATTTTTCAGGTTGATTTGAAAGTATTCTTGAATGGTTAATGATGTTTTTCAAGGAAACTGCCGAAGATGATCAAATGAAACTTTAAATCACTATGTTATGGCTTTTTATTTATCTGCTTTCATCTTCTTCCTCTTATCATTATTGTTATAATCATCCATACGACAGTTACATATTTTTCATACAGAACATAAAAAGGCATATTCTTACAAAGCACCTGAAGAACTTGGCTAACATGGAAAAAAAAAAAAAAATTATAAAACGCCGCTTGTGATTCATCTCTCAGCAGACCGAGTTAGATCAAAGGAGTTCTGGGCCAGTAGCACCTCAGACAATGTGTCAATCATCCAACATGCAAGACACGAGACAATTAACTGGAGCCCAGTCCCAAACCGAGATTGCTCACTCGTGCATCATCCTGGTGTGAACCGGAGACGGGGGACGTTTCTGGAGGCTCGGATCGTCCACGCACTCCGACCAACCAATGTCACCTTGCGCCTCGTAAAAGCGGAAGGTCTTTGAAAGTGTGAATGAAGCCTGAGGGTCTCAACTTTTGCCTTGCGGTGCCACACGTGCAAGCGGCCAATGATAAGGAGAGCATTTCTCGGGCCGCCCCCCCCCTCCCCCCGCAACCCCCGCCCCCCCCCTCCGTCTTCACGTCCTCCCTCCATGAGCCCTCTCCCACGTCCGCGCTCCCTCAAACCCCACGAGCGGCGGCGACGCCGCGCCGAAGGAGGTGCCAACGTTTGCTGCGCTGCGACAGTTTCGGGTTGCGGAGCAGGTCACGTGTCACAACAGTGGAAAATCATTGTGATTGGATCTCCCAGCCAACAGCTGGCATCGTATGGTTGAATGACAGAGGCCGGGGGGTTAACCCTTTGTGGGCCGCCGCTGCGAGAGCCGCGCCTCACCGTCAACGTGCGTTTTTGCTGTCGGCCAAGGATCAGAGACTAAAGATGATAAGTCTCTTCTCTAGCAGCGGAGCTATTTAAGGCCGCTATCACACATTAGACGCACACTAAATCCTCTACCCAGAAGGGCCGGGGCGAGCGGGCGACGGCGGCGGCCGTCTCACAAACATGCCCGCGTCTTTGTTTCCATGCGAAGGAAACCCTCTGGCACTTTGCGCACCTCGACGCGCCAACAACGCCATGCAAGTGGAGGGACAGCAATTCTAGGGATCCCTCTGCAACGGAGCCGCCTAATGCGAGGGGTGGTATTTTTAGCCTCCCCCAGACGGCCCCTCCCCCCACCGCTAGCCATCGCTGAACTGGGTCAGGCCATGTAAATGTGGAGGGTACAGAAGCAGAGACGCCCAGGCCTCCTTGTGCTGCGGCAGCGGCTCGTTGGCCGAACGGCGTTGCTTCAACCCCCCCCCCCCCCCCCCCCCCCCCCCCCCCCCCCCCCCCCCCCCCCCCCCCCCAACCCCCACCCCCCGCAGACCGGAACCTCAAATGCTGTCAGGCCGCCAATTCAGAAGAACACACAGTCAGAGGTGTCAGCGTCAACACGCTGCTGCTCTTCGGCTCCGATGACTTCATGCATCAGGGACATCAGACGGTCTCTAAAATGAAAATAAACCTCTGTCTCTACCACTTAGGCAGCATCAACAGACTGAATTCACGATGAATGAGACTTGGACTGGGCACGCCGACGCTAAATCTGCCCGTGCTCAACTGCTCGACTGAAATCTCCATTTTAACCGTTTCACAAACTGGTCATTTCGTCGATCGAAGATCAATGACCGTGTCCTTTTCCATACGTTACTGCAGCTGTCGTACAATTCTATCTAGGGCGTTGTACTTGTTGAAATGTTTCATATCATTTCAAAGGTGCAGTGTGTGAGATTTGGTGGCCTCCGGAGGGGAAGTTGCATGTTGTATCCATCACCTCACCCTCGGCCTTCTGAACATGCAGGAGAAGCTACGGTCGACTTCGGTTGTCGTTAAAACTCAAAAAAATGTGGGTACGTCCACATATACTACTGTAAAAATAAAATAAAATAAAATAAAATAAAATAAAATAAAATAAAATAAAATAAAATAGAGAGGACCCACTCCTCGTGTAAATATACATTGATGGGCTCATTTTAGGGTAATGGCAAAGGATTATGCATCAGAATGTAATTGTTTTGTTGGATTTTTTTAAAGTGACAAAAATGACCAAACTCGTACACACTGTACCTTTAAATGAAATATAAACAGTCTTATTTTACTACATGCTTCACACTCTGCACCTCAATCTGTGCCGTCACTGTAGCGAGATGACAGACACCCTCCCTCTCCCTGACGGCTCTGCCCCAAATTCACAAGAATGAACATGACTAAGCATCACAGCCATGTTTTTCTAGCGCTGCCTCGTCAGAGAATCTCGGCAGTCGAGCTGTCTGGAATTCCGCAGAAGTCACACAATGAAGTGCAGACTAGCCCGAGGAAGCGGGGCAGGAAATTGCCTCCTCGGAAAAAAAACAAAAAAACTGAGCAAATAGAAATGCGAGCATTTAAACCCGAAAGAAATGCTCAATATTTGCAGTGTGAAGGTATTTAAAGACCTCGGGCTTGAATGTAGCGTTGCAGGAGTGCGGTTCATCATTGTGTTTGTCACTGAATAGCTGGAGTAGATGTCTTTTGGAATCCTGGCATGCTCAGGTAAAAGTTCCTCATGAATCTGAAAAACTGTCCCTTGCAATCAGTGCAACATCTCGTGAGGTCAAAATAAAGCAGGAATGTATCAGTCACTCTCACTTGCCAAGTATAAAACCTCATCCACGAACCGTGAAATACAGCTTCTTCACATTATTTCTGACACCAAATGCATTTTAGACATTTAGGTTCGTCCTTTCCTTTACTATTCTGTCATTTGAAAAATATGAAAACTATCGGTCTTTATCTGAAACACCCTCAGGATAAGATGGAACGTCATTCATTATTGTTATAATCCACATGCTGCCGTTTTATCTGCATCAATAATGCAGCCGACTGCGGAGGTTCAAAAAGAAAAGCAAGGAAGAGTTCCGATTTCGTCATTCTTTCGCCCCGAGCCGTGTCCTTCGTGCGCATCGGACGGAAAACTCTCAAAAAAAACAAAGCGTCTTTCACTCGAGCCACTTTGAAGATGGGCGGCCATCTTTGTGACGGGAGATTCTATGGCTGCGGCTCATTGGCCCGAGGTCCTGCAGCACCTGCCATTTACCGCCACGGCCTGACCTTGTTGTCCTGATACTTTGAAATTGCACAAATGCTCAGGGATAAACTCATTTGACCTGTTTTGCGACGAGGAGTGCACTCAGAGACAGACATGCACACAATGTTGTTTGAGAGACGAACACAAGGAAGTAGTTGGCAGCAAATGAAGTCTGAGAGCTACCGCTCAGATGCTACAAGGCATTTTTACATTCATCATATGAAGTCGTGCGAAACTGGGGCTTTATTCTTCTACGGGAAAATGTCTGATTGGTGTTTTCCGAGTAATTAACATTTATATGCACCTGATGGGCCAACTTTATTCAAGAGGTCCCCCAATCCAACCATGGACTCTTCCTTCAATGTGTCTCTGGAAACATCACTAGCATTTTTCATCGATAGCAACAAGGCCAGCGTAGAGGTTTAACTCATAGGTGGTTTTTAAAAAGGTACAGTGAGTAACATACAGTGACATCTGGTGGTGAAGTTCTAAGTAGCCAATATAGATGCACAAGGTTCGTTCAAAGGTCATTCAAACATCTATTCCTGTTCAGAGGCTTAAACACAGAAAACAGACTCAAGATAACTATACTCTGCTTCTGTCAAGATATTCATCCAAAGGCTGGGTCTTTAAAGGTGCAGTGGTTAAGATTATGGCGATTTTCGTCACAAAACAATCATATACTGCCACTCTCATGAATTGATAATCACCTAAATGTTTCATCTTTTTCCGTTACCCTTAAATGAGCCCATTAATTCATATTGAAATGAGGAGGGGGGGGGGCTATTTTTCCAGTAGTAAAAGTGAACGTATTAAACATCTTTAACGTTTCAACGACAACTGAAGGGTTGAGGGTGAGGTGACGGACACAGCATGCAACATCGCCTCCAGAGATCACCGCATCTTACGCACTGCGCCTTTAACCCCCCACTGAGCAGCAAGAAACGGTTGTTTCTGTTGTTTAGAGTGACAGATGATAACACGGCATTGATTCTGACTAATCAGATAAGTCGGTGCTTTTCTGGAGAAAGACCGTGGGCCCTATCAAGCCGCCTTATCTGCGAGTGAGTGAGCCTGCACATGCTGACAATTATGTTCCGAGGATAAGAAACGAGAGTAATGTCATCACCCATATCTGCAAAGTAGCTCGCAGAGAGGATTAATGAGAAACACACTGGGGGCGACCTGACTGTTGTTGACTTATTCGGCCACGCCGGTATGACGGGGCAGCCACTGGCCCGTCTCCAACACCCTCATGGAGTCTGGATGTGTCAGAAAGCAGCTACAATGACAGTTTGGATGTGTGGAAAAGATTACACAAGAGCGAGACCCGTGCCAAGGAGAGATACTGCGCGCCACACCGGCAGCGACTCCCTTATTGCCCGGTTTAATGGAGTGTTTTCATTT
>JAFBJT010109826.1:0-11384 GCA_016785325.1 Chascanopsetta lugubris
CCCCGCCCGGCCCTTACCTCACCTGTCCACTATGGCAGCCTACACTTCTCATCACCACTCAAAAAAGGTGTCCATTCTGTGCCACTGTGAAATACACAGTGATCCAACATGGCCGCCTCCATAGAGAGGTAAACAATAATCTAAGGAGAGAAATTCAGACACTGGTTTACAGTCAAGTTTCCTGGAGCCTGGTCACGTCACTGTTTTGATCATTTGAACAGTCTGTGTCCGACGGTGGAACAAGTTCAGGACGTGATGATCAGGAAACTGGGTCAGAAGACGTTCTGTCAACTTCCTGTTCAACGGGGGTGAGAGAGTTTGTTTACTGTGTGACTGAATGTCACTGGAGTTCAAGAAGCTCCTCCTCTTCCAATACGACGACGACAACAACAACAACAACCATGAATAATGTAGGATTCACCTCTGGAACAGAGTGAGTTTGTGCTGTTTGTTGTTGTTTACTTTATGTTGCTGTGTAACTATGGAAACCTCAGGGAGTCGGTCACTGTGTTGACAGTGAGGAAAGCAGGGGCACAGGGGGGGGGCTAACAGGGGTCAGCTTGTTCTATTGCACATTCTGCCTTTTCTTCATATCTCAGAAAAAAAAGAAAATAAAAATAAAAAAAACTCACAGTTATAAACAGGCAGCGAGTAGCAATATTTTTTTTATGTCTCTTTGTTTAAATAAAAAATAAAAATAAGGTAAAAGACATAAAGGGTAAAAAGCGCTCCATTAAACTGCAGCCAAAAACAGAATATAATATTAATAATAATATTAATAATAATATTAATCAATAACAAGAATATTCACCGAAAACAACATATTGTAGCTACACAGGCAGGAAAAAGAAATAGTATATATATTTATATATATATATATTTATATTTATATAAAAACCATAACAATAACAACAGTGTAAAATTGATTGTCATCACCTCGAGATAAAAATCACCCAAACATCCAAGGCATCAACCGTGAGGAACACACTGTAAAAAGTGACGAGATTCACAGAAAAACGAAAAATGAAAACAAATAAAAATAAAAAACTCACAAAAGAGGGCGGGACCCGTTCGGCGCTCTGTGGCGGCGGCGGCAGGTTAGCGCATGCTGTCCGTCCATCCGTCCGTCCGTCCGTCCGACTTAGTGCAGAGAAACCCGACGGCGAGAAGCCGGTGTGATGGCGCTCGCCGCCTCCAGCCGTCCGATATGACACAGTCAGCGTAAAAAAAAAAAAAATTTAAAAATGCAGCGCGAAGCAAGTGCAGGCTCAACGTGGCGAAAATGAAAAAAGGAGGAGGAGGAGGAGGAGGAGGAGGAGGAGGAGGGGGAGGAGGAGGAGGAGTCTGGAAGGGAGGAGTTATTACGACTCAAAAGTGCAGAGGAGGGGGCGGGACGGCGCCGAGGAGAGGAGGAGGCGGAGCATGGCTTTGATTGGACCGAGCCCTGTGACCAAGAGAGGTAACTCCTGAAAAGCTTTTCAAGCAGATAAAGGGGTGTTTGTGACACACACACACACACATACACACACACACACACACACACACACGCACGCACACAAAAGTGGGAGGAGCATCTGTCCCTGAATGTGCCAAATAGCGGAAGTCGCAAAATCCCGTCACGCAAAGTGTCCGACGGACGGACCCCCCCCCGCCCCCCCCCCTCACTTCCAGTCCTCGTCGTCGTCGTCCCCGCCCTCCGACGAGTCGTCGTTGGTGCTGTCCCCCCCGCCCGTCTGCCGCGTCCCGTTGTGGTGCCGCCGCGCCGCCACGGCAGCGGCTGCGGCGACGGCGGCCGCCTCGGCGGCGGCGGCACGCTCCTCGGCCTCCCTCTGGCGGAGCGCCGCCGCCTTCTTCTCCTGCTCGGCGTGGCTCTTCATGTGGGCGCTGCGACTCTTCACCTTGTAGAAGATCCTGCAGGGGGAGAGAGAGGAGAGAGGAGGCGCCGATTCATCACAGTCTGCACGTCTGGTGACACCTAGTGGCGGAGACGCACGTTGCCGCTGAACACGTCTGACTTGTCATAAAAAACAACAACAGTAAGAGTGTTAAAAAAACAAAACAAAAAACAAAACATGGCCGCCTCCATGGGAAAGACCTGCTGGATGATGCCATTAGCTGTGTGGATTAACTTGCAGTTCACCGGGTGGCCACTTGAGGCTCGGCTCCAAAAAAGCGAGTCAACGACGGGGGTCGACTTGGAAATTGTGCAGAACTGAGGGGGCGTGGCCTCTTGAGTGACACCCGGGGCCGCCCTTCTGTGGATGCTGCGACGGCGGCGACACCCCCAGCTTTTTACCCGTGCCTCCGCCTCGTTGCCCATTTTTGGATGAAGCAGGAAGTGGGCGGAGTTGGGCATCGACAAATCATCTTCACGTGCAGCCTGCGCCCCGGATGTTACAGCGAAGGGCTCATTCCACCGTGAACGACCATGTGCACATTTGCGACGTCACCCGGACCACGTGACCTTTGTTTTGCACGCGACTTCCTGCATCAGCGCCCGTCACAGTCCGAGGGGAGGGGTCTGTAACGGGCGGGCTGCGAGCGGCGTGAGGGCTCGAAGCGCTGCGTCTGCTCCTCGTCACGTCGGCGAGGCTCGGGCTCGAGTTGCCAACGCTCCGACTCCGCTGTGGCTCTGTTGCCGGGCGACGCTCGGCAGCAACAACAACAACAACAACAACAGGTGCGCGCGTGTTGTGGTGCTGTTATTTAATCAAAACAGCGGAGCATGAGACGCGTCTGCTTACCGCGACACGCACTCACTGGCCACTTTGTTAGGTACAGCTGTTACAGTTATGTAACGTTAACATACGCGACTCGAGCATTTCATCATCACGAGGTTATGATTTAGGGGCGTCCCGCAAACTCTTTCCCACAGGCCGGCAGCAAGTGCTGAAAAAAATAATATAATGGCATGTGGTCCATATGAACTGTGTCGTGTGCCTTTGTCGCGCTCCTTGGTTTCAACACTAGGTGGAGCTTCGCCTTTGGACGCAAAGGGTTGCAGGTTGGAATCTGCAGTGTCTGGCAACCCAGAGCCACTGAACTGAACTTTAGTGGCCCAGCCTTTTGTGTGTCATTATCATCATCGTTATTATTTGTATTATTACTATTATTATAATTATTAGAATAATTACAATTATTTGATTATTATTATTAGATTATTACGGCCAGCCGTGGTTCAGGGGGGCAGGTGAATGAGTTCGGTGCGACCAGCGAAGCTGGTTTTGTAAACGGAGCGGCAGCTGAAGGAGGTTTCCCACAACAGAGTCACAACAGAGTCTCCAACACAACAGTTGCCACCATCACCCACCTGCCACATTTCTTGCAGGGGAACTCTCCCTCATGAGCGGCCGGAGCGCCTTTGTTGCCCGTTGCCGGGTTCATCCGCCGCGCCGCGTCCTCGTAGCGAGGTCTGGACGAGGGAGGGGGAGGGGGAGGAGGGAGAGGGAGAGGGAGAGGAGGAGGAGGCGGGTGTATGACCCGGGAAATCTGCTTCTGCTGCTGCTGCTTCTGCTGCTGCTGCTGCTGCTGCTGCTGCTGCTCCCTCCCTGAGTTCTCCTGGCCTTTCATGATGAGGACGGTCCCGGGCTGCACAGTAAAACACAGAGCAGCGCGTTAACACAGTCTCAGGGAGCGGTGAAGGGGAGAGGAATGAGCTCCGAGTGACTTTTACGGGGGGCTTTTAAGTGGGATAGTGTTACGACGGCACGCAGACGTGTGCCTGTAAACAAACACGCCGGGAAAACTGAAAAAATAAAAAAATTAAAAATACGAAAAAACAACACAAACAACACAGCCCTGGCACTGTAGAAGCGGGAAAACATTTTCTGTTGAGTCACTGTTTACCCACAGATGTAAAGGGGGAAGTTACACAATTCTGGAGCGGTGACATCAGCCGAGAGCTGTGCCGTAAACATCCAGCAGGGGGCAGCAGAACCGGCGCACGCCAGACAAGTGGGTCAGAGTTGAAAAGGACAACAGAGGTCCCTCCCCCCCCCCCCCCCCCCCCCCCCCCCCCCCCCCCCCCCCCCCCCCTTTCCCCCCCCCCCCCCCCCAACCCCAATTTGTTATTGTTTACATCGTCATGACGACTCAGGAGAGGCATTTACATAAAGCACAACTTCTGTATTTAAAGGTGCAGTACGCAGGGTGTAAAGATTAGAAATCCTGCTCTATCGTTTTTGATGAGCCACAGGCACGCAGGCGTGTTCACCTGTAGAGATAAACTGCTCCGTAATCCTGCGCACTGCACCTTTAAAACCATCTCTGTCCGGAGGTTCCGTCGTAACGAGGTCGCGCGGAGTCGAACTCCATCCGCAAACATCCACGGTCACCCTTTCCTTTCCCATCCCGTGGATTTCACACTCACATTCTCCGAGGGCTGCGCCACGTGTGTCGTCCTGCTGGAGCCGACGTCCTGTTTCCTGTCAGCTGACCCCTCCCACTTCCTGCTGTCCTCCGCCTGCTGCGGCTCCAGTCTGTGGGAAACCTGCAGGAATGAAGCATCACACACGTGTTATACATTGGGGTTTTTTTTTCCCCCCACGTTGCCGCTTCCTTTTTCAGTATTAGATTTTCAATAATATCACAAGGCTTTGCACAGTCGCCATGGCAACCAGCAAAAAAAATAAATAAATAAATAAATAAACCCCGGGCCGGAATGTCTCCCTGATTCAAAGGGAATATATCTGCGTCCGATGCCATTTAATAGTTCTACGACCTCGGATGATGAACAGTGGAGTATTTTCATTGATAGACATTTGTAGCAGCTGTGCTTCAGGATACAGAGCGGACTGTCCGTGAATTAGAGGTCGGTGGTTTGATTCCCGACGCCTCCCAGTTTGTCAAACTCAAAACTGTCACACCGTCCAAAACGCGACGAGTAA
Organism: Chascanopsetta lugubris; assembly: GCA_016785325.1. NCBI lineage: Eukaryota > Metazoa > Chordata > Actinopteri > Pleuronectiformes > Bothidae > Chascanopsetta > Chascanopsetta lugubris. The sequence continues at coordinate 4,887 of JAFBJT010109826.1, forward strand.
ATACAGCCGTGTACCATTGTTACTGCAGAATATCTGTGGAGCAGAATGTTGGACTGACCCTTTGATCCCCCTCCTCCTCGGTGGTCCTGCCCTCCACAGGCTCCGCCTCCCCGTACACCAGCGCCCCGTTGCGACCCATTTTGACTTGTTTCTTGTACGTGTAGTAAAACTCCACACACTGCGCCACCGTCTTTGTCGTCACCTGTCGGAACCCAACACACACACACACACACAGAGAAACACACACATGCACCGTTTAGTGGAATTCTGCTTGGCAACAAACGTGGTCATGTGACACTGAGAGGCAGAGGAATCGGATCCAAGAAGTTATGCAATGATTTATTACGAGTCATAACAAGTTATTTAATCAATCGACGAAGGGTTTGTTACTATTTCAACCCTCCGCATGAAAGAGCTCTTTGTGCAGAGACGTGATTTGGATGAAACAGAGAGAAGCGGAGAGCAGCTCTGCTCAGCGGAGGATCAGCGGAGATCCACTGTGACGCCGCCGCCGATTCAACGGGGAGGAAACATCGCTCCGCACCCACTGCGCCTCCTCTCCCTCGCAGGACATGAGATCATTAACCAGCGCACTGTTGAACTGGGAAGTGCGAGAGTGCGTGGGATTTTTGTCGTGCCTTCTGTGTCAAACCACACACACACACGCACACGCGCGCGCACACACACACACGCGCGCGCACATACCTGTTTCTGCACCATGAAGAAATCCTTCTTGTAGGCGCTGATGCCTTTGTTGAAGTGGCGGCGCTCAGCTGCCGTCCAGCTGTCGGATCCTGAGGGGGAGAGAGAGAGAGAGAGAGAGAGAGAGAGAGAGAGAGAGAGAGAGAGATGCAGTGTGTTAGTGCTCACTTTAAAAACACTTAACCACATGACAAGTGTGTGTGTGTGTGTGTGTGTGTGTGTGTGTGTGTACCCCACCTTCAACACACACACACACATACACTCAATCACTTGATAAACAATAGCTCCCCTGTCTTCTGCTTGGGATTAACCACATTCACACCCTCCCCCCCCTTTGCCTCATCATGCTGACCCTGACAATCCTCCACTATCAACCCCCCCCTCCTCCTCCTTCCTCACCCACCCACCCACTCACCACCACCACCCACATTCACTGCTGCAGCTGCCACAGCTCACAGTCCATCAGTGTTTGATCATCACGGGTTAGAGACACTCTGAACACAGGGTGAGAAGAAATGACGACACACACGCTCTAGAGTTGGAGTGTGTTCGTTCTCCACCTCTGTGCGCGCCACATGGGTGGAGTTTATCAGGTAACAGGATGAGGTGCAAAGGGATTCTGACAATGATGCATTTGATCAACTTTCGGGCTGAAAATGAACCAAGTACAAAATAACAGCACAGAATAATGATGATCAATCATTCATTCTGCAAAAGCCTAAACAGCCTTCATGTAAACATTGAAAAAATGAAACGTAAGGGTGTTTATTTATTTAGTTATTGTTCTTTTTTTTAGTTTTTTAATCTATTCATTTTTTATTCCATAATGTAACGAGTACAATTCCTCAACGTGGGTCAATAAGTACTATTTTAATTAACTATTAAAATATACAACCATTTCATGGTACACAAAATAGTGTATAATCACATTTTACAAACATCAGACTCACATGTGAGGAGCTAGAATAAAAAAAAATAAAAAAACATTTAAATTTTTTTTTTTCCATTGATCCATTTTCTGTTTACCAGGAACTCTTTTCCAAATAATAATCATGCAGATAAATAAATAGATAAAATAAATAAAATAAGTAAACTGAACTCTCTGACTTGCCTGAGTAGTGGTAGCCTGACAGGTGATGGGATTTGGGGTAAACGGGGTTCCTCAGCATCAGGAGCGACAGAGCCGCCTGAAACACGACAACAATAATCATTCAGACACGTATCACACATCAGTGTCACAGCAGCAGCAGCAGCAGCAGCAGCAGCAGCAGCAGCCACTCCTGCTCTGATCCTGCTCGGAGACAAAACACCGGCGGGTCACCAGGGAGCGAGATAACCATCGCCCTCATTCTCCTGCAAGTATCAGGTACCCGGGGCGCACGCTGTTATTATTATGAAGAAGACGAAGAAGAAGACGAAGATGATGAAGATGATGATGATGATGAAGACGATGATTCACCACCTGGCTTTGTCAAGAGAGAAGTGACTTAGAGGTCTGGGAGAGCAGACGCTCACACTGGGCGTGCGAGTCGAAAAGGCGGCGGCGGTTTGAGCCGGACCGCCGCAGAGAGTGGGAGCTGTGACCGAGCCGCCAACGCCGCCCACTCGTTGTTTCCGTGACGACGCTGGACCAGCGCTGGTTGCTAGGGCCTGAAATCTTTGCTGCTGTCAAGTACAGCTGAGGGAAACGTGCCAAACCAAAACACCGTAACTACAACAAACACGCCGAGTGGTAGAACTGGATCGGGGCCGAGGGCAACTTTGTTATTATAATCGCTCGTCATCAGTCTACATGTGTAGATGTACTTTTTAAAGTGTAACGTCAGGATGCATGCGTGTACCAACATATATGATTTGATAGTATGTTACGACATATGATATGATGCATTCATCCAATAATGAAATGATCGTGTATTAAATGCTGCTCAATTCAATTATATCATTACATCATATCCTATTATGTCATTTGATTTGAGTGTATATATCATATCATATCACTTATAATATATATTAATATATATTACAAACTATTTAGCTTGTACACAGCTTGTGAATTTTTGTCATTTAAACTTATTCTATTTTCATTTGAATTTCCCCAAGTAGGAATCTAAAGTCGTCTCTTCTCTCATCCCAAGTGGGGACATGGCCGCCATGTTTAATATCACTTTCAATTCAATCAGAAACTTCTGAAACTACGAAGCTTTAATTGCAGCCTTTTCCCTTGAATGTGATTAAAGAGAACTAATTGTCAACGTTCTATCCTCGGATGGATTCATCTGGTGAATTCCTGAGGACGGAAGCTCCGCCTCTTATTTCCCCCGCGCAGCTCCTCTGCGGCTCCACTCCGTCTCTGCCTCTTGGCTCCAAACCCAAAGTGTCTCGGCGCTCGACTCGTCTCGGGGTTGGAGTCGCGGAGCAGGGTGAAATTCTACAGATCGCTCGCTTCCTCTCAGGGCTCAGATCGCGGTTGTGCGGAGCGGAGTCGGTCGGCGGCTCGAAAGCAGGAAGATCTGAGGCAGGTTCAACTTTGTATTTAGAAATGCAGCCGCTGCAGCAGCAGTCTGCTCTTTGTTTCCCTCCTGACCTTTTGAATGATTCTTTATTCATCTATTTTATTTTAATAATATTATGTTCATTTTTTGATGTATTCATCCATTCTATATTTCGTATAGAAAAAAATAAAAATAAAAATAAAAATAAAAATAAAAATGAAAATGAAAATGAAAATGAAAATAAAAATGAAAATAAAAATAAAAATAAAAATAAAAATGTCTTAAGAGTAGAACACAGTGCATGCCTGGTCACGTCTCTGTTAAACAGTGGAACCCCCCCTCACCCCCCCCCCTCCTCTCTCCTGGTGGGTCAATAATGAGGATTGTTCTGTCACACTCACCATTATGTCGCCTTTGCATTCGTACAGACAATGATGAGCCAACTCCTGGTTGGTGCCTCCTCCACACAAAACACTGGAGCAGGCCAGGTGCATGAGGGCCTCCACTGAAAGAGACAACAGGCCGGTGATGACGGGGCGGGGCACAGCACAGAGTGGAGAGTGTGGAGAGTGTTTCAGAGGAAGAGTTCGAGACGTTCGTTTGCGTGTGACAAAAGAAAAGAGGGAACTTGCAAAACAGCTCTCTTTCTTTGAAGTCTCTGTCTCTGGGAGACGCGAGGTAACGAAAGTAAACTAAAGTTCCATTTTCCAGAAAGTGAAGAACGGTCATTGACATCAGATATTGCAGCGACCTCACTGACTAACGGACGAAAGCAAGATACCAACCAATAACAACGCTGGATTTCACAAACCAGGAAATTGGGACAATTTCATCTATTCAACTGGCGCCTGTTGTCTAAAGATAAGAAGTCATAATAAGAATAATAAGAATAAATCATCATCATCATCATCATCATCTTTCAGTTGATAAACGCTGAGGGGAAAACAAGCTGCCCTCTCTCTCACGTTCAATCTGATGATGTCATGATTGTGCAACCATTTTCAATGGAGAGTGATTGGGGAGACCGAGAATTGAACCCATGACCTCACGCGGTCGAGGCTTTTGAAAAAAAAAATTTTGTTTTGTTTACCCCTCTCGTGGAAGTCGGTCTTCTCCTGCAGCTGGTTTTTGATGGGAGCCCACACCAGATCGGCCCGGTGCTGATCCAGCTCCACAGCCGAGCGCTGCCTCAGCTCCGGCACCTCGGCCTGGTACCGCGACCCGATGTTTATCCGTCTGGAACCGACACACACACACACACACACACACACAAACACACACGAAAACACACACACGAAGAGAAAAAGACAAAAGTATTGAGTAACTTTTGTTATGAAGCGTCATCATTTGACTCTGGTCACCACCTCAAGCGTCGGTATCAAATCCAGCTCTTGTTTTGGTTTCCAGGCTTTTCTCGGGGCCGTGGTCTTTAAATAGTCACGGGGAGATTGTGGAGGCTCTCTGGCTCCGAGCGCCGCCATTCTCGCACGCTTCGGGAATCCCAGCTCATTACCACCCTCTCGCATCGGAGGGCGAATATGCACATTTCAGAATGCGTATTTTGGCACGGGACGAGCTCCTCCAGTCGACTTCAGCGAAAGTGGACGGATTCCGATCGTGGTTTCAGAGTCCGACTCCTCCTCGAGGGGCTGAAACCAGATATGGTTCAAATGTCGATTCCTCCTGTGTTTTGGCGATCGCGCCAGAACCAGCTGTAGCCCTGATTTATTATGGGGGGGGGGGGGGGGGGGTAGGGGGGGGGGGGGGGGGGGGGGGGGGGGGGTTTAGTGGGAGAGGGAGTGGCCTTGGTAACTCGTCCCTGACTGACCGCTGAACAGCTGCCGCTGATCAGGCAACAGCTTTGCACAACCGACTTCCATAAAAACTCCACACACTTCACCTCACCTTCGATACAAACTCAAAAAAGGAAAATACAAACGTTCCGTGTCCTCAAAAATCCCCCCTCTCCGCCGTTCTCACAAACAACTGGTGTTTATGTCCAAATGGGACTTTTCCACTCTGCGTCTTATTTGCTTTCGCTTGTTTACATGATTGGACTGTGCATTGGAAACTAAGTCAAAGTTTGAGAGTCTATTTATAGTTGTTTTGCTGCAGTATCCGCGCAGTGTTCTTCACCGTCTATCATTCATTACATGGCACTTGTACTTTTTCACGCCAAAACCACAAGGGGGACGGATTCCGGAGTTGTTCTTCTTCTTCTTCTTCTTTGCGACACCTCTGTTCTACACACTGTGCCTTTGAAACCTGCTGAACACAGTCTGGCGTCCAACTGTAAGATTGTTAAAGCATGAATCTTTTCAGGTTACACCCAAAACAGATACGCCCGCGACTCTTGCGCAACTCCCGACCGAGTGCGTTAGCGGTGGCACTGCACTGTGGCTCTCCTCAATCTGCAGGAATCTCTAACGTCAACACGATGAGGTAACTCTGTTCAAACTGCAGACCCCCAGTCACCCCTCTCCATCGTGCACAGCCCTCCGGTGTGTTCACAGCCATTGGTTTTCCAAAGGGCTTTTATGGCCGCCGGCTGACAGGTAATGTGGACTTGTATATGACAGGAAGCTCTCTCTCTCTCTCTCGCTCTCTCTCTCTCTCTCTCTCTCTCTCTCTCTGCTGAGAGAGAGAGAGAGACATTAGGGCGCAGCAGAGCGAGATCGGGAGGTTGTGGATGCTGCCACTGAATCCGGGCCGGGGATGACAGGGCAAAAGATTCCAGTGGTAACTGCGGAGGGGGAGGGGGAGGGGGAGGGGGAAGGGGAGGGGCCGCTTGTAAAGGAGGGGGTTTAAGGTTTCGAGACGTTTCATGATTCAGCCCAGTCTCTGGAAAATGTACTGCTGAGCTGCTGGGACTCCTGAAGTGTTGATGCAGCCGTGCCGTTTGAGAAAACACATCATTAAAGGTGCAGTGTGTGAGATGGGGTGACCTCCAGGGGTGAAGTTGCGTGTCGTATCCATCACCTCACCCTCGCCCTTCTGGACATGCAAAAAAAAAACATGGCCGCCTCCATAGAGAGGAGCCGCCCCTCATGTAAACACACATTCATGGGCTCATTTACGTGTAATAGAGAGAAAGACTACATTTACGTGATTCGAAATTCATGAAAAGGTCAGTAGGTAATTGTTTTGTACGATTGTTTTTTGTTTTTTTTTTAGAAGTGACAAGTGACCAAAATCGAACACACTGCACCTTTAATGTGGAAATAACAAACAGGACCCAGCTTTTCCATCACGGAGGAGGAGGAGGAGGAGGAGGAGGAGGAGGAGGAGGAGGAGGAGGAGGAAG
>JAFBJT010109826.1:17234-27234 GCA_016785325.1 Chascanopsetta lugubris
AGAGAAAACAAAGAGGAGCAGATTCTTTCTCATCCCACTGACTGAAGGTTCACAGTTCACATCCCACTGACTGACTGACTACCCAGAATGCATCAGTGGTCATTCCTTCCTGTACCTCCCTCACAGATCGGTCAGTTCTTTGGTGACGTGGATCCTTTCCTCATGTACGCTCTCTACAACAACTCCATCTTCAGCCGGCGCCAGTCCTTCCAGTACCAGTCGGCGTGTGAACCCGTCAGCAGCAGCCACACGGGCGCAGCCGCTCCGAGGGTCTTTGTGGTGAGAGACCACGAGCAGCAGGTCAGAGTCACCACTCGGTTCTGTGTTGTTCTTCACATCATGTTCTGTGTCTCTGCAGCCGTCCGTCGCCGACATGCTCAGTCTGACCTGGTGGACGTCAACTGTGGCATGGTGAGACTCTGTCCACTGCAGATCACTCGACTCCACTGGAGTGTGAACCTGCCCTTTAAACCAGCAGGGTGGTGGCTCTCATGCTCAGCTGCTGCTTCTCCAGGGTGGAGTTCAGTAGGACATCTGTTTACTGTCCTTTATGAAAGTTTAGTCTGTCTTCTTCTTCTTCTTCTTCTCAGGTCTGTGATCCAACAGCTGCTCTACAGGCTGATCTACAACAGCTGGTTCTACCAAGGTCACTCCATCTGTGTGTGTGTGTGTGTGTGTGTGATAAAGCGATGTACACATGTAGTGATGATATACACCACTCATCCGACTCCTGTTGTGGCTCATCACTCACTCTACTGGTAAGAAAGTGGTACAGCAGTGGGTGGACCAGTGTTAGTTTTCAGTTGATATCTCTGTAAAGTAACTTGTTTACATCTTTAATATGAGAGAATAGAATAGAATGTCTTTATTGTCATTATACCCAATGTACAGCGAGATTGAAAAGACAACTCTGGTGGTGCTAAGAGGGAAACAACAGGGCTACCCGAAATATAAGAAATACAAATAATAAAAATAAGATATGTAAATATATCTAACATTGACAGCGGGAGCACGTGATACAATGTACAATACAATACACACTGTACACAGAGCAGCAGAGTGGCTCTAGAATAATATCAATATATTGCACGGGTGTGGCTGGACACACAGCTACTGTGTGTGTGTGTGTGTGTGTGATAAAGTGATGTACACACGTCGTGATGATATACACCACTCATCCGACCCCTGTTGTGGCTCATCACTCACTCTACTGGTAAGAAAGTGGTAAGGAAGCTCCTGTGTGTCCAGCTGTCTTACTGCACTGGGACAGGAGGTGTGTGTGACTCTGGAGGTGCGGGCCTGGATGTATGAATCTGCTGACCTGAAGTCTGGTCCTTGCAGACCGGGTCCTGACTGAAGCCTTTGAGATCAGAGACAGCAGCTGTGTCACCATCCAGAGTCAGTTCTTCTTCACCAACACCACCAACTCCTACAACGTCCTGCAGGACTGTGGGAACTGCTCCCGGTGTGTTTCCTGCTGACTCGCCACTTTCACACCTGAACCCTGTCACATGACTCGGCTGAATTCTTCATGTGTGTTTCCTCCAGTCTGTTCCATGCAAAGAGGATTGAAAACACCAACCTTCTGTTTGTGGTGGCAGAGACTCTGCCCTGCAGCTCCTGTGAGATGGAGAGACTGAGCCAGGTCCGGACAGAGTGTATCCTCCCTGTGGTTCATCCTGTCACCCATTCACTCATTCAGTCCTCGCTCTGGCTCTTGTTGCTGCATCTTTAACTCCACACTGACAGTTCAGGAGGAGAATCCATGTGAAGTTCTGAGTAATGCTCGATATCGTAAAGGTCCAACCTCCTGCTTCGACTACAGTGCCTTAGTAAGTGAATCATCCACCCTGAATACGAGATGTTTCACTCCCAGAAAGAGTTCAATCTCATGTTACATTAGATTCTGACTGTTTATTCTAAAGTTTATCTATGTATATACATTGCTTCATTGCTTTGGATTGATTTTGTATCCGTCTCTGCAGGAAAACACGTCCGAGTGTGGAGGAGCTCGTTGTCTGCAGGCGTCTGTGGGCGTCGTCCTTATCCTTCAGCTCCTCCTCCCGCTCTTTCATCTCTGACACGTACAAACACTCGCTCCTCTCTCTCTCATCTTCTGGGGTGAAGGCTCAGATCCACTGAAGGGTGGGGGTGGGGGGGTGAGTGAGGGGGCGGGGCTCTTAATGTTTCTGCCTTACTGCTTCAATGCATTTATTGGTGTTTGGGACTTGAGCCCATGATGTAGGTCAGGAATGTGCTGAATGTGCATGAAACATAAAGAAGGTTGTGCATGTTGGAGGTCCGAGGAGAATCTTCGCTCAGAGTCAGTGATGCAGCTGAAAGGTTTTCAAATGTTTTTAAAGTAAACATGAAGTCCACCAACCAGCAGGAACTTCACTTTGAAGGCTGTGGCGCATTCAATTACATTAAAGGGGCTGTACCTAGTTTTTCTTTAAATGACTGACGACCATCAATAGAATGTGTGTTAATACCTAAAATATAAATTCTGCTTCATGAAGATATTAACAGAATTCTTAGAAAGAACAGGAATTTCCAATCTGTCATACCAGTTTTTACCACTAGGATGAGTTATGAGCCCTACACTGGCTGCTGGTCACTCACTGTTGAGCTGCAGTTACACGGATAATAACATCACTTCCTGTTCCCATAACAACTTAAAGAATGCTTTGTTTATACCTATACTGCCACCTGCTGGTGATAAATGAAACTGTGTTAAAACTACATACAGCCCCTTTAAGAGCGTCTGTGCACTGATGTCAGTGCTCAGTCAGTATTTATAGAAAGATGTAAATAGAATCATCTGCTGGTTGATCTTCTAACTGATGCTGCTTTCAACTTCTGCTTTTGTAAAAATGATCTGATTTTCTTGATTTGCATGTTGAGTTCTGCTAAATGTCTTTTCAGATCTGAGCCTGAACCTCTTTCACTCCACAGTCATTCTCCATCAGTCCTGGATCAATCTTTAGAAACCAGCTGCTTGATGACACATGATGAGAACTAGAATTAATTTCTTGGAGCACTTTGACGAGTCAGATGACAGGTGAGGACCTCTCAGAATGAGGACCTCTCAGAATGAGGACCTCTCAGAATGAGGACCTCTCAGATGAGGACCTCTCAGGTGAGGACCTCTCAGAATGAGGACCTCTCAGAATGAGGACCTCTCAGAATGAGGACCTCTCAGATGAGGACCTCTCAGAATGAGGACCTCTCAGAATGAGGACCTCTCAGATGAGGACCTCTCAGGTGAGGACCTCTCAGAATGAGGACCTCTCAGGTGAGGGACCTCTCAGAATGAGGACCTCTCAGAATGAGGACCTCTCAGAATGAGGACCTCTCAGAATGAGGACCTCTCAGAATGAGGACCTCTCAGAATGAGGACCTCTCAGAATGAGGACCTCTCAGAATGAGGACCTCTCAGAATGAGGACCTCTCAGAATGAGGACCTCTCAGAATGAGGACCTCTCAGAATGAGGACCTCTCAGAATGAGGACCTCTCAGAATGAGGACCTCTCAGAATGAGGACCTCTCAGAATGAGGACCTCTCAGAATGAGGACCTCTCAGAATGAGGACCTCTCAGAATGAGGACCTCTCAGAATGAGGACCTCTCAGAATGAGGACCTCTCAGAATGAGGACCTCTCAGAATGAGGACCTCTCAGAATGAGGACCTCTCAGAATGAGGACCTCTCAGAATGAGGACCTCTCAGAATGAGGACCTCTCAGAATGAGGACCTCTCAGAATGAGGACCTCTCAGAATGAGGACCTCTCAGAATGAGGACCTCTCAGAATGAGGACCTCTCAGAATGAGGACCTCTCAGAATGAGGACCTCTCAGAATGAGGACCTCTCAGAATGAGGACCTCTCAGAATGAGGACCTCTCAGAATGAGGACCTCTCAGAATGAGGACCTCTCAGAATGAGGACCTCTCAGAATGAGGACCTCTCAGAATGAGGACCTCTCAGAATGAGGACCTCTCAGAATGAGGACCTCTCAGAATGAGGACCTCTCAGAATGAGGACCTCTCAGAATGAGGACCTCTCAGAATGAGGACCTCTCAGAATGAGGACCTCTCAGAATGAGGACCTCTCAGAATGAGGACCTCTCAGAATGAGGACCTCTCAGAATGAGGACCTCTCAGAATGAGGACCTCTCAGAATGAGGACCTCTCAGAATGAGGACCTCTCAGAATGAGGACCTCTCAGAATGAGGACCTCTCAGAATGAGGACCTCTCAGAATGAGGACCTCTCAGAATGAGGACCTCTCAGAATGAGGACCTCTCAGAATGAGGACCTCTCAGAATGAGGACCTCTCAGAATGAGGACCTCTCAGAATGAGGACCTCTCAGAATGAGGACCTCTCAGAATGAGGACCTCTCAGAATGAGGACCTCTCAGAATGAGGACCTCTCAGAATGAGGACCTCTCAGAATGAGGACCTCTCAGAATGAGGACCTCTCAGAATGAGGACCTCTCAGAATGAGGACCTCTCAGAATGAGGACCTCTCAGAATGAGGACCTCTCAGAATGAGGACCTCTCAGAATGAGGACCTCTCAGAATGAGGACCTCTCAGAATGAGGACCTCTCAGAATGAGGACCTCTCAGAATGAGGACCTCTCAGAATGAGGACCTCTCAGAATGAGGACCTCTCAGAATGAGGACCTCTCAGAATGAGGACCTCTCAGAATGAGGACCTCTCAGAATGAGGACCTCTCAGAATGAGGACCTCTCAGAATGAGGACCTCTCAGAATGAGGACCTCTCAGAATGAGGACCTCTCAGAATGAGGACCTCTCAGAATGAGGACCTCTCAGAATGAGGACCTCTCAGAATGAGGACCTCTCAGAATGAGGACCTCTCAGAATGAGGACCTCTCAGAATGAGGACCTCTCAGAATGAGGACCTCTCAGAATGAGGACCTCTCAGAATGAGGACCTCTCAGAATGAGGACCTCTCAGAATGAGGACCTCTCAGAATGAGGACCTCTCAGAATGAGGACCTCTCAGAATGAGGACCTCTCAGAATGAGGACCTCTCAGAATGAGGACCTCTCAGAATGAGGACCTCTCAGAATGAGGACCTCTCAGAATGAGGACCTCTCAGAATGAGGACCTCTCAGAATGAGGACCTCTCAGAATGAGGACCTCTCAGAATGAGGACCTCTCAGAATGAGGACCTCTCAGAATGAGGACCTCTCAGAATGAGGACCTCTCAGAATGAGGACCTCTCAGAATGAGGACCTCTCAGAATGAGGACCTCTCAGAATGAGGACCTCTCAGAATGAGGACCTCTCAGAATGAGGACCTCTCAGAATGAGGACCTCTCAGAATGAGGACCTCTCAGAATGAGGACCTCTCAGAATGAGGACCTCTCAGAATGAGGACCTCTCAGAATGAGGACCTCTCAGAATGAGGACCTCTCAGAATGAGGACCTCTCAGAATGAGGACCTCTCAGAATGAGGACCTCTCAGAATGAGGACCTCTCAGAATGAGGACCTCTCAGAATGAGGACCTCTCAGAATGAGGACCTCTCAGAATGAGGACCTCTCAGAATGAGGACCTCTCAGAATGAGGACCTCTCAGAATGAGGACCTCTCAGAATGAGGACCTCTCAGAATGAGGACCTCTCAGAATGAGGACCTCTCAGAATGAGGACCTCTCAGAATGAGGACCTCTCAGAATGAGGACCTCTCAGAATGAGGACCTCTCAGAATGAGGACCTCTCAGAATGAGGACCTCTCAGAATGAGGACCTCTCAGAATGAGGACCTCTCAGAATGAGGACCTCTCAGAATGAGGACCTCTCAGAATGAGGACCTCTCAGAATGAGGACCTCTCAGAATGAGGACCTCTCAGAATGAGGACCTCTCAGAATGAGGACCTCTCAGAATGAGGACCTCTCAGAATGAGGACCTCTCAGAATGAGGACCTCTCAGAATGAGGACCTCTCAGAATGAGGACCTCTCAGAATGAGGACCTCTCAGAATGAGGACCTCTCAGAATGAGGACCTCTCAGAATGAGGACCTCTCAGAATGAGGACCTCTCAGAATGAGGACCTCTCAGAATGAGGACCTCTCAGAATGAGGACCTCTCAGAATGAGGACCTCTCAGAATGAGGACCTCTCAGAATGAGGACCTCTCAGAATGAGGACCTCTCAGAATGAGGACCTCTCAGAATGAGGACCTCTCAGAATGAGGACCTCTCAGAATGAGGACCTCTCAGAATGAGGACCTCTCAGAATGAGGACCTCTCAGAATGAGGACCTCTCAGAATGAGGACCTCTCAGAATGAGGACCTCTCAGAATGAGGACCTCTCAGAATGAGGACCTCTCAGAATGAGGACCTCTCAGAATGAGGACCTCTCAGAATGAGGACCTCTCAGAATGAGGACCTCTCAGAATGAGGACCTCTCAGAATGAGGACCTCTCAGAATGAGGACCTCTCAGAATGAGGACCTCTCAGAATGAGGACCTCTCAGAATGAGGACCTCTCAGAATGAGGACCTCTCAGAATGAGGACCTCTCAGAATGAGGACCTCTCAGAATGAGGACCTCTCAGAATGAGGACCTCTCAGAATGACGTACTTTAAAGTACTATTACCTGTGAGTACTCTGACTTTAAAGTACTATTACCTGTGAGTACTCGTACTTTAAAGTACTATTTCCTGTGAGTACTCTTACTTTAAAGTACTATTACCTGTGAGTACTCTTACTTTAAAGTACTATTACCTGTGAGTACTCTTACTTTAAAGTACTATTTCCTGTGAGTACTCTTACTTTAAAGTACTATTTCCTGTGAGTACTCGTACTTTAAAGTACTATTACCTGTGAGTACTCTTACTTTAAAGTACTATTACCTGTGAGTACTCTTACTTTAAAGTACTATTACCTGTGAGTACTCTTACTTTAAAGTACTATTTCCTGTGAGTACTCTTACTTTAAAGTACTATTACCTGTGAGTACTCGTACTTTAAAGTACTATTACCTGTGAGTACTCTTACTTTAAAGTACTATTAACTGTGAGTACTCTTACTTTAAAGTACTATTACCTGTAAGTACTCTTACTTTAAAGTACTATTTCCTGTGAGTACTGTCACTTTAAAGTACTATTACCTGTGAGTATACTGTACCATACTGAACTGTACTGCAGTTTTCAGTACTCTGATTACGACACAAAATAGAAACTAATATCACATCATCGGTGAGAAAAATGTTGGAATGTTGTTGAGATATAAAAACTTTATTATAAAACTTTAACAAGTTCAACAGGAAGCTGTTATTTTACAGTTGGTTCATTTGACACGTGAAAAACACACGAGATCAAACTGTAACACGACACAACCTTCTATGGTTCTTCAGGCCAGAGCACGGGGATCTGATCCTATGATCACACACACACACACACACACACACACACACACACACACACACACACACACACACACACACTCTGTGTGGGTGATAAATGTAATGGTGAATGTGTTTCCTCAGAAGTGAATCGGTTCACTCTGCACCTCGTCTCTTCTTTACAGTCACAACGTGTTGAGCTTCCTCTCCGATTCAAACATCTGTCACACGGGGAACTGTAACATCATCGGTGTGAAGTTACACCTCATTGCCTGATGCCCTGATTTCACACTGAGCAGAGTGCATGATGGGATATATATTACTGGGCCTGTGCCTGTCAGTGGTACACGATGTTATGAGGAACACCTGCAGTGTGTAGAGTCTAAATATTACATTTATGTATGCATTATATACATATATAAATATATACATAGAAGTATCTATATTTATGTATGTATGTAAAAATATGTGCATCCCATACATTAAACATGTTCCATTCACTATTTACTCTACAACTGCTGAGAGCTCATTAGTGATAATATGATATGATATGATATAATATGATGTAATATAATATAATATAACATGATATAATATAATGGAGCAGAGGAAGTCCTCAGTCCTGGATGTTGCTCCACTGAGTTTCATTTAAACTCTGTTTGTTCTGTTGTAAAGTAAGAGATTAAATAAATGTATCACAATTAAATAAAAGCAAAGTTAAGGTCAAGAAGCCTGTGAAAAAATACTCCTGAGACGACCAAAATATCAAAATAATATATATATATTTTTAAATATATCTGATATAACATATGAAAGAATTAACACAACATATTTAAAAAAAAATTGAATAATATTATTTCAAATAATTATCATTTAAAAATAATAGAGAGAATGAATCTAGAAAATCAAATCAAATATAACATTAAACAGTAAAATGGTCAAAGATGGTTACTATTGTGAAATGGTAAACCCTCCAGCGCCAGTTTGTTGGAGAGCTGTGTCCTGAGCGACGCTGTGACCACTCTCCTCTTTCATTATCTCACGGCGGCCGCTGCCAGCTCTGCCTTTGGCTCCGCCTCCGGCCGCCGGCGGACGCTGCGAGCGCCCGCAGACCTCATCTGGCAGCGAGTCCTGGATCAGTGTCCGGGTGCAATACATTTCTCTAATCCCTGGGCTCAGCCGGACAAAGAGGGGCTCCACACCCACAGATGATGAGGAATTTGTCACCCGCCCGGCTGCCATTTTGGAGAGAATGGCTGATTTAATTTTGGTTTTGGGCGCCGCTTCCTGCTCATTACAGGAAGTGGTTAGAGGCGGAGCTTTTCTGCAGTTACATTTCCTAAATTATGCAGATTAGTCAGGATGTATTTTCAGCCTATTTATATTCCTACATGTACGTATACGATCTCATATCAATTAAAAACCTGTTTCGGTTTGGGGGCGGAGCCAAGATAAAGAGCTAGGGTTACACTGGTGGCTGATTAGAGGTGAAACTCCTCCCACTTTTGTTACTATGTAGTTGTTTACTTACATATATCCGAGCCAGTTTCCTGTAGTTTCACAAACTATTGGCCACTAGGGGGCAGCATCCAGTATATTTGGACTTGGTTTGTAGCCGTTCATTATAGTGGATGTGTTTCTGACCGTTATCTCCCTGTGAAACACCAAAGCTGCAAAAAACCTGCGTATTTAAAAACTATAATGAAACATCATTTGCATGCAAACTGCTTTTTGTCCACTTGGGGGCAGTACACAATCCATGAAAACATTTGAATCCCCTTAAAGTTTTATTGCGGGGCGAATGAGAATTTAGAAAATTGCTCTGAGAGGGGGAATTAGCTCAAACGAGAATAGAAATTTGTGAAAGAGAAAATAATCAACGAAAGAAGAATGAAGCTGGGTTTTTAGCTTCTGTCTCTACTCTCCGTGTGTGAAGGGAGGACAGAAGTGGTGGCCATGTTGTTTGCTCGATGTGATCTATGTCTGTTGTTGGGGATGATGAGCACGGCAGGAGCCCCGGGCCCCAAACTTTGACTTTTATTTTGCTTTGATTTGAAAATCAGATCCGCCGCCTGTGGAACAGCAGCTTCCTTTATCTAATTTCTGCTCCCAGTTTGCGGCGCCGCGTCTCTGTGTCCTCTCTGTGTGCGATGTGTTAGGGAGCGAATGTCAGCGACGCCCCCCCGCGAGTCTCCGCCCCCTCCCTCCTACATCAGCGCCACAGTCGGAGGCCTGCGCTTCTATTAGAGCTGATCCCGCCGACCTCACCAGGACGCCGGCAGGAGATGAGCTCTGTCACAGCTTCTGATAACACACGTCTGCAGGCTGCGTTTTTAAAGGTGCAGTCCTGATGTGGCAGACGAGCCTCGTTCCAGGGAGCAGGTCCAGCTTTTATATTTAATGGGGTTTGTTTGTTTTTTTTGGAATTGTGCATTTAACAAGATTAGGTCCCAAAACCTCAGCATTACTGTTCTATTCAAATGTGCAGGGTTTTTTTTCTGCAAGTCCAAACAGGAAGTAGTTTTTCTCGAATCAAGTTGGTTGCCCAGCAACGGAACAGCCTATAAAGCCGACGATGACAGTGATTGAAATGGATAGTCGAGTTGAAATCAGGAAGTAAATAAGAGCGTTAGCATA
>JAFBJT010109826.1:32234-37447 GCA_016785325.1 Chascanopsetta lugubris
AAAATGGCGTGAAGCTGCTGCCTTTGAGAATTTGGCTCTGTGGACTTCGGGGCGGCCTCTCAAGTAATGTTAGCATTATCCGACAACTACGCGAACGTGGCAGTCGTTTGTACAATGAGGGTCCGACCCGGCCCGCGGGATTTTTTTATAAACTCAATTCAATTCAATTCAATTCAAAGCAGCAGCGAGCAAACATCATGTTGTCATATGTTATTACGCTGTGATGTGAAGGATGGTGAGATCCGTCATACCACCTTAAAGGTTTGGTAGAAATTCCACCTTAATTCCACTTTAAAACATTCAGAAATCAGACTCCATCGACGGTGACACACTTGTGCTTTTATATTATTTTCCCCTCGTCCATCGATTCCTGCCGACTCTCTGCGAACATCTCTCCTGCCGACACATCATAATAACGCTATTTTTAGTGGAGGTACGACGAAATGGATTAGCGGGCGATGGCGGCGGCGGCGGCGGCGGCGGCGACACTGACGTTTGAGCAGAACAGACTCAGTGTGATTATCAGCAGCATGAAAGAGGCAGCGCAGCGCAGGAGGCCGTCCGCCCGGCCGCAGTCTATTTATCACACCTGAACATTTCCCAAGTCTTTCATCTGCCTGAGCAATGAAAGTGCAATTAATTTCCAACGCCGCCGAGAACGCCCCGAGAACAAAAGCACAACTCGTTTTCAGACGGGGGGGGGGGGCGCGGGGGGGGGCAATATTTTTTACTCGAAGGTTCGAGGTTTGAGAAAATCTCCCCGAAGCCTGAAGGACACGAGCGACTCGTGCGAGAGGGAATAAAGGAAACATGTCAGGCAGCCCTGATTGGATGTCTGACGCAGGGAGACGCAGCTGTCACCTGGACAGGAATTTCAAAATAAAAGTTTGTGCTCCATTGTGACGGGAATAGCTTTAACATGTGGAGGTCGTCGTGAGACTTGAAGGAACTAGACGTATCTTTCCAGATGATGTCAGATTCTAGAAATGTAGGAATGATTTTCATTTATTGATTTATTGATCAATCTTTAATTTTTTTTAAATGAGTAATTCCACTCTCCTACCACTAGAGTGAGTCATGAGCTGCTACAGTCGGACTCATCCACATGGGCGGCCCCTTGTGCCATGCTTGTGCAGCATATATCACCATCACGGTATCTTGCACCATTTCCTGTGAATTTCAAAATAAAAGCCTTCGACTGAATTTTATGATTTGTTTTTCAAACAAGGGTTTTATTTTCATCACATGACAGGAAGTTGAACATACTAATTGTATTGGTCCCTGAGGGGAAATTTAGCATTGAACTTTTACTTTGAAACACAACAATTATATTGTCAGCCGTTCCGTCGCGCTCACACAGCCGATGAGATTTTTGCAGTTGTTCTGATATTTACAGGAAGTCAGGTTAGTTTTGTCGTCCTGCTAAACAAACAACGAGGGATGGCGACTTTGTTTGTTTACTGCCATCTACTGTTGACAAACGGAACCACGCAAATGTTACAGAGAGCCCCTTTAATGAGTTCAATCATTAATGGCATTTGTGTTTGCGTTGTGACTCTGTGGCTCTCAGCTCCTCCGGCCTCAGGGTCACTTCTCCCATTACACTACAACAATTAGGTTTCCTGCAATATCCTCATCAACCAANCCCCCCCCCCCCCCCCCCCACACACACACACACACACACACACACCCCTCCCGCCTCCGGGGCTGAGTGTGCGTGAGCAATAACCCACTTAGCCTGGCTTCGCGTCTCCATGGGAAACTGAAGCCCGAGTGGATCCGGCGCAAAAGAGGAGATATCAGCTGTGAAGGATGAGAAATATGAGGGTTTAAGGAACATGGGTGAAAATTGCATGAGGTGATAATCAACATGGAGCTGGAGGGTGTGATGTTTACATACAAGCTGTATCCTGCTTTATTTATATAGGAGGAGCACAAAGATACACACACACACACACACACACACACACACACACACACACACACACACACACACACACACACACACTGTGATTAACACTCACTGTATATACTGTAGGTCTGGTCCCACAGCAACAGCCACTCGCACCACTGACTCACAGCTGAGACTGATCATAATCATACATGAAATAAGTTGAATAATAATAATAATAATAATAATAATAATAATAATAATAATAATAATAATAATAATATAGTGATAATAATAATAAAACAATCACAGTCAGCCATCAGGATGTCTCTCAACAGGTGTCAGTTTATTAGGAACACCAAAGAAACACAATGTGGTCCAACACTCAACAGCAAAGTTTATGATGACACATTATGAAATATCATATTATTTATTCTTTAATAACTGAAAATGTCTCCAAAACTTGTCAGTGCTGTAACACACAAACATGTGTGTGGTCAAATGCAGCAGTGAGGGTGAATGTAGGGCAGCACCACAGCGCCCTCTGCAGGACAGAACAAAACCACAGGCAGGTGATGGGTTGACATGTTGTGCATCAGGCACATGTATGTAAATCAGGAAGTGCTGATACGAGTTGTTCATGTTCATGTGTTTCCTCCTGCAGGTACCTGAAGCCCGATGAAAACAAAAAGTCAAAGCACAAGACGGCTGTGAAGAAGAAGACGCTCAACCCCGAGTTCAACGAGGTACAAACTCTATTTCATCTCATTATTATTATTATTATTATTATTATTATTATTATTATTATTATTATTATTATTATTACTATAATTATAATCATTATTATCATAATAATTATTGTTATTATTAGTAGTAGTAGTAGTAGTAGTAGTATTTTATTATCATTATTATTATTATAATTATTATTATCATTATTGTTATTATTATTATTATTATTATTATTATTATTATTATCATTATTATTATTATTATTATTATTATTTTAATTATTATTATAATTATGATTATCATTATTATTATTATTATTATACTCATCTTGTGAATAAACCAGTGTATCGAATACACCATGTTCAAAAAGTGTATTGTTATTATAATAATATATGATTATTATGATTATTATGATTATTATTATTATTATATTATTATTATTATTATTATTATTATTATCATCATCATTATTATCATCATTATTATTATTATTATTATTGTGTGTGTGTATCTGATGTTTATTTACTGCGTGACCCCATGACCCCCTGAGGTAAACAAGGTCAATTCAGATGTTACAGCAGCAAACACAACAGCTCTTCTACCTATTAAACAATAAACAAATAATTAATAGGTATGTCAACATATTATTGTATTAATATACAATTAATATATTATTATATTAACAATAAGTACATGGTGTTAAATAAATATAAGTAGAGATGAGTATGATTTGGATGTGGATGAATAGCTGGAGGGTAAAAAGGAATTCCATAAAAACAGCTTGTTCTTATAAAAAGTAAATAATCAAGCAAAGTACATGATGATAATAATAATAATACTACAGATCAATACTCTGTCAGCGAGTCAGTGATGTCCTGTTAATGATGTCTTTCACATTAAACTCCTCCAGTCCGGAGATATGAGACGATATTTAAGGATTAATGTTTTGACCCATTCACTTTAATCATTTGCATGTTCAAGTTATAAATATTTGAGAGTCCAACTTCTGCATATGAAGATTTAAAGCTGCAAAATCGATCGATATGATCACATCTTCAGTGGGAGTGTGTTGTGTTGCTGGTGGAGACAAACCCGCTTAATTACCAGATGCTAAAACACTGGAATTATCACCCACACACACACACACACACACACAGTGAGGCTGCTCAGCGTCCTCAGGTCTCGGCGCCACAGGGCAGCTCGCCGCTCGCCTGCCTGAGAACGAACGTCCGCGTCCCGGCGCTCACGCAGCCGATGCGGCGACGTGACATTTCCTCTGACATTCTTGGCGGCCGAGTTCGTCCGTCACCTCCGGCCCTTTGTGTCGGAGAGACGAGCGCGGAGGTCGGACTTCTCAGATACAGACGCTGCTTTGGTGGAGGCGGAGCCTCGACCTGGACTGAACCTGAACCGCCAGGAATGCGGAGAACAAGGGAGGTTCGAAAAGTTCTCAGCCTCGCCCGGGAAATGTCACAAGGAGGAGAAGAATGTTTTCAAAGTTATTTTTAAAACAGAGTGTCTTTGAACTTCGATGCACTCGGTCCACCGACGGTCAAGCCTTGTCATCTTAGGACACGCCCACCTATAGCTGCCCCCTGCTCCTATTGGATGGGACCAGCTGTCAATCACACAGTGGTATCCAGGCAACGGTACAGAACATCATTCACCAAATGGACATCGTGTCGCATTGACAATGATTTTAAACTTAAGACTGAAACTCAAACACGTTTACTGACATTATACATGAATTGGTGTTGAGTCGCCCTCCGGTGGTGGTAAAGCAAATTACACGTTACCGGTTCTTTAGCTAGCTTGAGATAGCTACTTTTCCCAAACCAGAGTCCGCTACTATTTTGATTTACATGTTGCTGTGGTCAGTCCTGCTCTCGTCCAAGTTATAACAAATTGTTCACGTGAGTCGCCCCCTGTTGGTGAATTCAGAAAATACAGGCGGGCATGGGCTCGAGTCTCGATTCTGATTGGTGTGTGATGATAGAATCATGGTGAGGTTCGCAGCCCCCTGCTGGTCATCTTTGGTAAACACAGGTTTCCTGGCTTCAGTCTCTGTGGTTTGGTTTGTTCTGTGTTCGCTTTATATTCTTGTTACTGACTCATTGAAAAGGCTCCTGCTGTGGCGCCTTCTGCTGGTGAGTAAAGATAACACACCCTCCAGGATGAGGATGAGCTCATTTATTTGATGTCAAACTAAACGTTGGGATTTAACGAGCTGCTCCGAATTAAACCCGTTTGAAGGGGAAACACTTGTCATTGGAATTATGCAAACGCAGCAGACGAGCCGTGACTCAGAATAGACTCTTGCCTCTATAGTTAGAATGTTTCTCTCCGGAGCAGACAGGTGGCGCTCTGCAGGACGCCACGAGTCCCAGACCTGCCTGTAATGGCTCTCACAGTGAATGGGTTCTTGTGAATGGGTGAATGGCGAAACCGTGCTGTGACATAGTTTGAGTCTAAAAAAAGAAAAACTAGCCCTTTTATTCCATGTTTTGTGACGAAGAAGAAGAAGAAGAAGAAGAAAGTGTTTTTGAGTGAATGTGGGAGGAGGAAGGGGAGGAGGAGGAGGAGGAGGAGGAGG
>JAFBJT010109827.1:5265-16915 GCA_016785325.1 Chascanopsetta lugubris
ACACACACACACACACACACACACACACACACACACACACACACACACACACACACACACACACACACACACAGTGTATACCCTGTAGTGTTTTACTATACCTTGTAAAATTGCCATGTTATTTTTCAAAACAAAGTTTTCTTTCCTTCCATCGTTCACACCCAATTCCAAGTGAGGTTTTACAAATTCCATGTTCATGTACTCGTCAAAAAGGAGAAAAAGTCACATTTCAACCAATGAAATAGAGACGTTCATCTGAAATTCTTGCCTCTGGCAGATTCTGTCAGTAGTCGATTTACGGCTCGCGCGGCTGCAAACCACGTGAAATGACTTGTCCAGGGATACTGTACATACAGTATGCACAGAGCAGACCTGAGAGTCCACCACTGTGCAGGCAAACAGCTCCCCCTGCTGGAGGATCACCTCATTCCTCACCTCAAACAATACCATGTTTAGAGGATGTTTTTTTCCACGTCTGTTCCAAATGAACTCTTTCTGATTCAAAGTGTAGTTGCAAGCGCAGTATGCAATATTAGATGTAGTAGTAGCGTAAGTATATACATATATATATATATATATATATATATATATGCAAATATATACATATATATTTACGGTCATCCAGTGGCCATAAATGTGCAGATACAACACACAACAGAACGCACAAGGGCAAGTGGGCTCACACACACACGCATACACACACGTGCCTAGTGTGTCTGTGGGGCGTCGTCACGGCGACAGATCAGATTAGAGCCGGTGGAAGTTAAACTCTAATGAAGTTTCTGGAAAAAAAAAAGAACCGAATTAATTGCTAATCCGCTCCCTTCAAAGAAAGCGGCGGCTCGTTGGCTTTCAGAGGCAGTCATGTCTGGGAGTGACGAGAAAGGGCTGCACGCACACACACACACACACACGCGCGCAAACACACACACACCACAAGGGAGATCAGCCACCAGGCTGCATGGTTACATAAGTGTTTGCGTAAGGAGACCATGGCAATCAGACAAGAGCACCCCCCCACACACACACACACAAAACATATTAAAAAGCTCACACATACACACATTCAAGTGCACATACGCAGACGGTTTAAACACACACACACACACACACACACACACACACACACACACACACACACAAATAAATTAAACATTGAACAGATACATAGATGGATAATCAACTCCCCAGATTACTAGATGGGTAAATAAATAAATATATAAATAGATTACTGTATACATGATAAAATACTCTAAACTACATAGAAACTACATAGAAGATGAAATACTACACATTACAGTTGACACACACGCACGCACACACACATACACACACACACGCACAAGGGAGATCAGCCACCAGGCTGCATGGTTACATAAGTGTTTGCGTAAGGAGACCATGGCAATCAGACAAGAGCACCCCCCCCCCCCCCCCCCCCCCCCCCCCCCTTCAAAAAAAACACACACACACAACACACACACACAAAACATATTAAAAAGCTCACACATACACACATTCAAGTGCACATACACAGACGGTTTAAACACACACACACACACACACACACACACAAATAAATTAACAGCATCACGCTCGTATCCTGTTAATATGATGAACAGGCTGTGACCTGATGCTCGTCAAATCATGTCCACTCATCTCTGTATTCAAGGGTAAGGAGGTCAAAGGTCACAGCGACCCCATCGTTGCAATAAAGCACATTTAACATATTGTCCCCCATTCGAAGATGATGAATCATCCACCATTGTTTCACATGTGCGGATTCACTGTGGTGCGTGTGAACCATGCATGACCATAAAACACACACAGAGAGCGGGAGTGTGAGACTGCGTGCTTCATCACACGAGCGGGAGAAGACCTCGCCGCTCGACATGTGTTTGGTAAAAGATTAATATTCATGATAAATTCATGATCACCTAAATGTATCATCTCTCTCCCCACCGTTACCCTTAAATGAGGGGCCTCTCTATGGGGGCCGCCATGTTTTTTTTTTTTTTACCGTGGCCCAGGGTGGCCATACTAAGCATCTTCTGAGCTTTAACGACCGCTGGAGTCTCCCACAGGTTCTCCCGCCTGCTCAGAAGGGTGAGGGCGAGGTGACGGACACGACGGGCCACTTCGCCACGAGAGGTCACCGAACCTTACGCGCTGCACCTTTAAAGCACCAAATCCGCATGGATGAGAACAGTCACTTTAGCACCTCCGCTCCAACTGATTCCACCTCATAACTGCAGACACTACAGGGCTACAGATCTGTCTACTTAGGGTGCGACGTGTACGATTTGGCGACATCTAGTGGTAGCGCTGCACGTCGTATCCATCACTTCACCCTCACACGGTTAAAAACGAGCGGTTCCAGAGAAGACACTCTCTGAAAGCTGTGGAAACACCTGGCTGACATCTCAGCATATGATCAACACAGGTGTTTCTCCCCTTGGTCCCGTTGCCATGGCAGCACATGTCTGGATGGTGTTTCCTTTCTTTTGGGGCTTAATGAGGGTTTGCGGACGTCCCTGCTCGCTGAGCTGCCACGCCAGCACACGATCGCACACTTGACTAAAGTTTCATTTGAAAATGTCTTGGGATGTGGTCTTAAAGGTGCAGCGTGTACCATTTGGTGGTCATCCGCGGGTGTCGTCGCATGATGGCTGCCCCCATGGCAAGGACCCACTCCTGATGTAAATAAAAATGAAAGGGCCCATTTAAGGGTAAGGTCAAAAAGTAAATCAGACTCTGGGGGCCATTATTCATTTGACAAATAGTCCGTGTATAGATGTTTTGTGATTCTATTTCTCCAGGTAAAGTGACAAAATGTCTCCAGAGTCGTACACACTGCACCTTTAATGTGCCGACCGATGCACGCTCACCATAGGAGCAGACTCAGGTGGTGAGTAGTCGCAGCTGTTTCATCTACGTACACCTTGTTTGTTTTGTTCACTTACCTCCCATTAAGGCAGCAGAGTGGAGTGGCTCACGTAAACAGAATACTAAGTGTCCATCTAATCTGTCATAAACATAATCTGATTAACACACTGGAATTAAACGGCAAAGATGATTAGATGCGTCGACTGACATCAGACCTGATTTGGTCTTTTGATCATTCATTTATAAACATGACCTGTATCTCCAACTTAATGAAAACACACTTAAAGGTGCAGTGTGCAGGACTTTGGTCATGCTTGTCACTTCTAAAAATATGACCAAACAATTGCATATTGACATTTTCATGAATTTATAATCATGTAAACGTTGTTTTTTTCCCGCATTACCCTTAAATGAGCCCACTAATGTAGATTTACATGAGGTAAGTGTCCTCTCTACAGGGGCCGCTATGTTTTTTACAGTAGCCCAGAGTGGCCGCACTAAACATCTTTTGAGTTTTAATGACAACTGAGGTCGAACACAGGTTCTCCTGCATGTTTAGAAGTGTGAAGGTGAGGTGATGGATACAACATGCAACTTCACCTCTAGATATCACCACATTTTACACACACAGCCCCTTTAAGCCCTGTTCAGTTCATTCTGTTTCTTTATAAACAATTGTCACTTTTCTGTAAGCTCATTTTTTTTGAATAAATCAACCATCTGGGAAATGGACACCATACGCTCAACTATTTTTAAAGACCATTTAGGTCAACTCTACCTCACATACCAATACAAGTGACGAAGAAAATCTTACACACTGCACCTTTAACGATTCAACACAACTGATCAACTAATTCATTAATTTGCGGCATGAAGTGGACAAAACGTTGTGTAATGTCACCTGTCCACATTATCTGAGAGGCAGCGTGATGCCTTATGATGTCATCAAATTGGTTTTTATGTCGTTACTTTGATTGAGGACCTCCGGTTTGTGTTTTTGTGATTTCAGGCTTCTGAGAACAGGTCGATTCAAAGAAAACCAAAACGTGAGGCTTTAGAACATGAAATCTCAGTGAGCTGGAGCGAGGGGGCGGCCTGAGACCACAACCACGAGAGCTCATACACCAACGTCGGCGAACCCACCAGGTGCAACAGACGCCCAGTTTGTGCAGACTTGAGTTATAACTTCAGCAAATTGGATTTTTGGAAAGCAGATTTTGTGCAGCGATACAGTCACTGATCAAATCACCATGACGACTCAGGGGAAGTCGACCCACCACTGTCTGCATGTACGCAGAAACTCTGCTACGGCAGAGGTGGGCAGTGGCTCAAGGGTTAGAGCAGTCGCCTTTGAATGCCAAAAGTCACTGGTTCCATTCCCACCGTGACCTTGCTGCAGTGACGCTGGCCTTAACACTGACACCCTCAATACCCCACGGTCCAGAAACGTGGATAAGCAGTTGAAGAGGACACGACATTGGAGGCCAAATATAGAATGAATTATTCAGGAAGATTTCGAAATGACAGTGGACTCCTTTCTAAGACTTACATTTCATTTGAAGTCAAATGAACGGAGACACGCCCTTAGCTTTGATCATGACATGCTTTTCTGCGCATACTTTCTTCTTGGTGTGATGAGAGCCAAATGCCCTCTCCACTTATCAGCCTTTATAGAATTTGTTAATATGCACATCGCTGCATAAACATCGACGTAAGGCCCCGCTGCACCGGGTTGCATCGATTTTCATCGTAGCTCTGAAACCACGGCCTTCCTGTGGTGGAGGTTACGCAAGATGATGAATGGGACTGGAGGAAATGCTGACATCGGCATCGAGCTACTACCCAGAAATTTCGGAAAAAGCCTCGATCCTGAAGTGAGACAAAGAAAAGTGCCACTGACATTTTCATTAATCCATGTCACCGCGACACACGACATTATATGCGTTGTGCTCGGCTGGAGCACAGCTCAGCAGTAACCACGGTTCCATGTGATGATGATGATGATGATGATGATGATGAAAGCAAAGGCTTCAAGTTTAAAAAGGATCCGTGGTGAAGTTGCCTGCAGCACTCAGGTCAGATCAAAAGCGAGACTGGAATATATAGTCTTACATATTTCAGTGTTTTCTCTCCTAAGTTGAAAAAGCTCCTCTCTGCGATGCTCCGTCCCCTCATATAATATGCAACAAGCCTGAAAGTTTAATTTGAAAAAGCACAACAGCACAGAAATAAAACTTTTAGCGAGGCCGAAGAACACTTGATGAAATCTGCCAAATGATCATTTCATCACGGCTGTCATGGAGAACGCATTCAACAATCGCTCGTCTATTAACACACGGCGCACGCACAGAAGAGCTTCGGCTTTCAATCACCGGTGTCAAACATAGGGGCCGTGGGCCAAAAAACGGCCCATCATAGGGTCCAATCCGGCCCATGTGAGGACTCTGCAAAATGCAGAAAATTGCATGGAAGACATTAAGTGCAATTGATTCAATCAAAGTAGCCGCTATTTCCAAATTTGTCCACCAGGGGCCTCACACAACGTAGATGAGGATAACATTGACAAATTACAAGGACCATATACAATTTAAATATATATACACGATTATGTAAAAACAAAAGCATCGTCACTTCCTCCTTTTGTACAAATTAAACTGAAAGGTCCGGGACATGGGTGTTGCCATCTTTTGCTATAGAAGCAATTTGGAGCCAAAGTCCCATCAATACACATGCTTCATATATTACATGTAGTGTCAGCTGTCAATCATAACATTTCATGCCTTTTGGAACATCAGAACAATCAAAAATGCATTTAACTGTGTTTGGTCCCATCCACTGATATTTGGGTATAGGCACGGTTTGTACCCGATACGTCTGCCAGCCACCAGAGGGTGAGAGAGAGCACACATGTCATTCGCACCTCCAACGGCGGAGCCAGACAAACGGGCAAGCTACTCCTTGTTTTCTAAAACTTCACAACTAATTTACTATTCCCACAGCGCCTCAATACCTGCAGTCCTCAAGGTTGCTTATAACTCAGTTGTGACCTTTGACCAGGTAACCATGGCAACTAACCCACTTCCAATGAGCAGATGGTGGCAGGAAATTAAACGGAGGAAAGGAGGGCAAGGTAAATGCGAGCGAGTGAAAAAAAAATAAAAATAAGGAGGCAGGTGGTGATGGCGATGGAACGAAGGTGTGAGAAGGTAAGAGATGGAGAGAAGGAGAGAGAGAGAGGGAGAGAGAGAGAGAGAGAGAGGAGCTGGAAGGACCTTCTGCTGAATCGTCCCTCGACAGTGATCCGATTGTTAAGAAATGTTGGATGAAGTAAACAATGCATCGGTCAAACAAAACCTCTCTGATGACGATGTATCTGAGTCGGCGGTACTGATCACATAATACACCCAACTGCCGAGAGGGTTACTTCGGCAAACACAGTATGTGTACAAACAGATTTTTTTTTTTTTTGAATCTGAACAACTCAGAATTAATTGTATTATTAAAAGTTAAAAAAACTAAAAAAACAAAAAAAAACAAATGTAGAGAAGAGCCATCCAGGAGTGAGTACTGACCTGAAAGTCATCAGCAGGTCACCAGTGTGTGTAAACAGCTTAATCAGGGATGGATCTGAGTCTGATCAGCACAAGGATTTAGGTCCAAGGATCACACCTCTTTACAGGGAGCATGGTGTGAAGCTAAAGGTGCAGTGTGTAAGACTTGATGACATCTGGAGGCGAAGTTGCACGTTGTACCCATCACCCCACCCATACGCTTTCGAGCGTGCAGGAGACCGCAGTTGTTGCTGAAACTCAAAAGATAGATATGTCCGCTCTGGGCAACCGTATAAACATGGCGGCCCCCCCATAGAGAGGACCCCCTCCTGATTTAAATATACACTAAGTGGCTCTTTTAAGGGTAACGGAAAAAGAACTACATTTAGTTGATAAAAATGTCAATATGTAAGTGTTTTGTTATATATTTTTTTTTGACCGACAGATGTGACAAAAATGGACAACATTTTACCCAATGCACAGTTGTTGTTTTTTTTTTAAGTAGGAAAATATCAAATGATTTCTCTAAATTCAATCTGTTTCTTTAATCTGGCAAAACCATTAATTCATTACAACCCAATTATGTTCGCGTGAGTGGACGTTACATTTCCACGACTGTCATCTAAAGGTCTGAGTTCACATTTAAATCACCTTACCCTTGATGAGCGAAATGTCATCACAGTATGTGCCACCGTGACATAAATACCACTAAATATCAGCGGTGCCAGTTCAAACATCCATAATCAGATGAGGTTTGACTCCACAACGTCACGGCAACCTGTTCGGTCATCCCGCCTCTATCCGCGCAACACAAATGCCACCGATCCTATAACCTTTCCTATAGATCCATTCTTCGTGTCGGGAATGTTCTGGCGTGGACAGGTCACGTGCGTCTTCACCACTAGGTTTCACTAAACCCTACACACACACACACTTGTATAGTGTCGCTTGATTTGAACCGATTTCAACGTTCATCTTCATTACGGGTAAATGACAGGAAATGGAATTCAGTGGCTCAGTGTAAACAAAACATGCATGCTCCGTACGCTGAATACACTTTGTCAAAATAGAATAAATAAGGTAATTTAATTGTATCTTTGAATTTTGAGAATAATAACGTAACACTGTACAGTCGTACGCATATGAGGGTGCAACTCTATGCACTTTTATTCTGCCATCATTTGTGATTTTTCTAATTCTGTAATGATGGTTGGTGAAGCTCGAAGTACACTGACATGTTAAAGGTGCAGTGTGTAAGATCTGGTGACATCTAGTGGTGAAGTTGCCTGTTGTATCCATCACCTCACCCTCACCCTTCTGAGCATGCAGGAGAAGCTATGGTAGACTTCAGTTCTTAAAACTCAAAAGACGTTTAGTATGTCCACTCTGGGCTACTGTAAAAACACGGCGGCCTCCATAGAGAGGACCCCCTCCTTATGTAAATATAAATGTACGGCCTTATCTAAGGGTCATGGGAACAAAAATACAATTAGGTAATTATGAAAGTGTCGGTATGTAATTGTTTCAAAGAAATATATTTGTGCACCAATGGAAGTGACAAAAATGACCGAAATCCTACACACTGTACCTTTAAGTCTTTTTCAATTATTATTATTCATTCTTCTGTTATTTGATTGTTTTACTCTATGGAATTATTTGTGTCGTGTTTGTGTTTTTTAATTGGTGAATAAAACACATTTCTATACATCCGTCGGATGTTCTGAAATAATTTCAGCTAATTCCAATAGATTTCCCATAATAATCTGGATTAGCCCATTAATGCTACTTCTTGGATCAGCCCCTGCAAACTTGAGTGAGAGTTGTACTTTCCAGTATTCTGAGCAGCTGGAAATGGAAGGTGGCGAACGCGAGCGGTAGGCGAACCCACGGATAATCTGCCGACACCGGATCGCAAACGTAGCCACTGTTGCGTAATCGGCGGCCGTGACTTCGACCTGAACTTCGACTGATGCCAAACTCCCGGACCACCCTCTCCTCTTACGTAACACGCAAGGCAGTTATCTCGCAGAGGGTGTTAGCGGGGCACCCAGGGGCGATCCTGCCGCCGACCATCACTGCAGGTCGGTTAGTGATATGAAAGCGGGGAGGCTTGGTGTGTGGGAGGAAGTGGTGGGCTTTTCAGTGTGTGCGCGGTGTCCGCTCAGCAGTGTGTATGTATGTCGATGTACCGATGGGTGGGCAGCGGAATAGGATTAAAAGTGTGATGAAGACAGACATGAGACGTTCGAAATGTTATATAATGTTGTATGAGTAAATATCAATATTCTAGCTAATCCCTGAGAGGGACGGATTATTAATAACGTAAGAATGAGGGAGTCTGACTTTCATGACATACCGTGTTTACATACATTTTATATTGTTGATTAAATTACATTAAATTCAATTAAATCATATTCACGTGAGTGCAATTAAACTGGATTCTCTTTGATTTCTTTCTGTATCATTCGATGGTGTCACATCTGCACTCCGGCATTTTACATCCTGAGTCACACAACAGATCCAGGATCGATCTGAGTGACAGATCCACAGACTGAAGGATTCAAAGAAGCACAGAGTGACAGAAACGTTGTGGAACAGTAAATAAGAGTGATTAGAGTCCGATCAGCGCGAGGATTTAAGGTCATGGAACCGCACAGAGGGTGAGATGTTGAAAAACGTGCACGAGGTCAAACGGAATTCTTCGTTTACGATGTCACAGTGGAAGAAGATGTGCACCGACGAATGACTCGCGTTGTCGTTATGCCTCACGAGGAAACGCTCAAGAGGTCACAAAGTATTCGCAGATCGCTCTGGTCATTTTCAGAAATCACTCATTCGTCAATAAAAGTACCTGCTATTTCAAATTGGTCCACTAGGGTTTGCGCGCAACGCCGCGTACCTGTTCTAGATTTTCCTGGCCCCGCCCACTTGAGATCAAATTGGGTCGTGTATGCGTGTATCTACTGGAGACAGATCTTGTCCGGTCGCCATAGGATCAACAGCGATGACTCATTATTAAAGATAGTGAACAAAAACAAAGGTGCCGGAATAAAATCGAGCAATAATGATGACATTCAAAAAGATCACACTTCGTGTGGATAGTTCCAGCACGAATCTCAGCGCAGAAGCCAGAGAAGGGAAGAGTCAACTCACAGCTGCATGATCAGGTAGAGGTGGTCCGGACTCTCGTAGATGTCCTCCAGCGCCACGATGTTCTCATGCTTAATCCTGAAACACACACACACACACACAAAGCGCCAGTTGAGGTTAAACAGAAAACACAACAGATCATTAACCTCATCTCTTATAATCCCTTTGCCTCAGTCTGAGCCTTGTAAACAGATCATTCCCAGTGATGCTCCATGGGACCTCATAATCCAGATTTAAGTATCCAGATTGAGTCATATCTCAAAAGATTTTAGGGGGTATTTTGTTTTTGTTTATTTATTTTATTTGATTTTATTTTATTTTTTGAATAGGACATTTAAGGACTGCGGATGAGCTGTGAAACGGAGGGTGGGTTCCGAGCTGACTTTTCTCTCTTTAAAAAGGTGCAGTGTGTACGGTTTGGTGACATCTAGGGGTGCAGTTGCGTGTTGCATCCATCACCTCAGCCTCACCGGGGTGAGACACAGCGCAAAGATTCCTCGTTTGCTCCCAGCTCTGTTTTCCGTGGTTACGAACAACAGGTTTCATTTTTATCGCTTCCATCTCCTCCCAGCTCCGTTCTCATCACTTCTCTCCAAACCTCTCCATGGTTACAGTGGTGTGATGAGGGTGTTTCCACCTTCTCTTTGTGCGTACGCGCGCGTGTGCGTGTGTGTGCGTGTGTGTGTGTGTGTGTGTGTGTGTGTGTGGGTATTTGTTATCCTCAAATCTCATATGCTGATTGATTTTCTGTGTGGGTTAATCATCTTTTATATTGTGAACAGAGGTAATTCCGCATGGAATGTCTCTCCCACACACACACACACACACACAACACACACACAGCAGGTGCACAGGTGAGCCTGTAACACTTATTACGAAGCGTATGATCTCTGCGACGGAAGGCACGCGATGAACCACTGAGCGGAGACGTGACTCATGCGTGCGCACGTGTGTGCGCGCACGCACGCACACACACACACACACGAAGGCGTGCAGGTCGAAGATAATGTGTGTGTGTGTGTGTGTGTGTGTTCAATCCCTGCCTGGGATAATGAGGGGCTGACAGCAAACAGCCTGAGTGTAATGGCAGAGCAGAGCCCGAGCGCATTGAGAAAAAGCCTGAACATTCCAGGCTCTGTGCTGCAGTGACTGGGGCTCGCATCATTCATGGGTTTCCGCTGCACGAGTCCAGCTGCTCCAGAGCTCCAGGGGATCCTGCACCTTTTGATTTCTAGAATGGACTTTGGGCAGAGGGGCGTGGTAGCGATGAGGTTCCTGTAGTGCACCGGCGATGTGTCCCGAAGGGGATGTAGCCCACCCTTGTCCCCCGGTTCTGTGTTTGGTTGGCCCCCAACTGTGACGGTCAAGAGGGAACGAGGCACACGTGATGAACGGATAGGCTGGATGGATGAGTAGATGGATGGATGAGTAGATGGATGGATGAGTAGATGGATGGATGAGTAGATGGATGGATGCACGGAAGGATGAAAGGATGGCTTGCAGGCAGGCTGGATGGATGGATGCATGGATAGATGCCTGGATGAAGGGATGGATGCATGGAGGGATGAATGGATAGACGCATGAGTGGATGGATGTGTGGATGGATGGATGAGTAGATGGATGGATGAGTAGATGGATGGATGCACGGAGGGACGAATGGATGGCTTGCTGGCAGGCTGGATGGATGGATGCATGGATAGATGTCTTGATGAATGGATAGACGCATGAGTGGATGGATGTGTGGATGGATGGGTGCCCCGAAGGATGAATGGATGGATGGATGGATGGATAGCTGCATGGATGGATGCACGCGTGGGTGGATGGACGGCGGAACGGGAAAAGAGTTTGTAGGAGCATGCAATGCGCCCTTTGTGAAATTTGAAATGCACAATGCAGGGAAATGCTGCACAACAAACGGGTGGTGCTGTCTCCTGCCACTTCGACAGACTTCCAGTCGGACGTCCAGTCAGACTTCCAGTCTACTCCGTGACGCTCGCACTCGTCCACACTCACGTCTGCATCTCCCCCCCCCCCCCCCCCCCCCCCCCCCCCTCCGGGGGGGGGGC
>JAFBJT010109827.1:32398-50328 GCA_016785325.1 Chascanopsetta lugubris
ATATTGAACTTTCTAGGTTTGAAACTTGTTGCTCTTTTCTTTTCTTGCTTTTTTTTTTTTTCCAAGACAAAAGCTAGGGTAAAAAAAGGTACATGGTACCATCCACAAAACGTGCCACGTCAGCCCAGGTGTCACTCAAGAGGCCACGCCCTTAATTATGTACAATTTCAAACCTCGATAGAATAAAGTGAGTCAGGAAAATATTCGCCCTCCGTACAGTCGTCACGTGAAAACGTGTGACTGACTCTCAGAACGAAACTATAGTTTGTACCAGGCTTTAAACATGTTCAATTCAAAAAGTGGAACATCCCCCAAGTGGCCACCCTGGGAACTGCCGGTTTTTCCACATCTATTTTCCCTGCATTGTGTGGGAGATGTGTGGAAGAAATAGTGTCACATGTACATAAATAGATCTTCATAAGATAGTACCGTAATAATAGACTGCACCGTGATCCAATAGCCCTCTCACACCTTTTATTTTGGTTCAGACCCAAATAAAGACTCCTCCTCTTTGCTGTCATCCTCCTCTCTCCCTCCGGACCGAAGCATCTTCATCTATCATTGTCCCTCTGCTCTCCCTGGTGTATTACTACCTCCCACCCCGTCACCAACAACAGAGCTGCAGTCTGCGACTTCTGTGGCCACACACACACACACACACACACACACACACACACACACACACGCACACACACACGCACACAAACACACACACACACGGCCGGCCTCTGCCGGAAAGCTTGGGCTGTTCATTTGTGCCTCTGCCCTCGGGGACTTAAACATGGGGATCATGGACGATTCGTGGAAACACAGAAAAAGACTCCGGCAGTCACTTAGCATTAGAGCCTGTGACATGAAAAGAGTTGAAAGGGAGAGAGAGGGATGCACGGCAGGAAGGAAGGGAGAGGGATTCAACTCTCAGCTGTGTGTTTCTGACAATTTATGGGAACGTTAATTGCCCTTCCTCTCTCCTTCTCTCTCTCTCTCTCTCTCTCTCACTCTATTTCATGGTGATTTATCCGTCCTCTTTTGGGAGTCGACCTCTGGATGAGAAATTGATTGGGCGGGAGCAGGCTCCTTTCACGTGTCTCATAAAAGGCATCCGGGTCAAAGTTGACCAGGGGTCACGGGGGGCTAGAAATTAGCCACAGGCCCGGCGAGGAAGAACGGAGGTGGCGCATGTTCTGAGGTGAAACCTTACCTTTGCTAGCCAGCGTGTCGTTTCCTCCCCCTCCCCCTCCTCCTCCCGCGGGACCAGCTAAGATGGCTGCTCTGTAATTACTCCGACGCGCAGCCTCTGACCATTGCAGCCGCGCTCCCTGTCCATCAAAGCCGCCCGTTCTTGGCAGAGGGGTGCGTGTGGGTGTGAGAAAAACAGGGTTTTATATGCGATTTAAAAATGCATGCTCGGCGATAAGAACAAAGACACGCGAGGCAGGAAATACATCTCCCCGGTATAAATAGATAAAGAGGATCTTTCCTGGCCTTATTCCGCCTTCCAGAGTCTAGTCATTACGTCCATTTCCACTCGGCGCTCCAGTGACACCCAACCACAGAGTGTCTTTGTTTCACACGCAGCTGCTTTAGATAAGAGCGTTTTGCACAGCCAGGCATTTCATTACCCCAAACATTATGAATTCATCAGTGTCCTCCCTGTGACGTCTTGACTTTTCACCGAGGAGGCTTGGAACAGCAGTGGGAAGCCAGTGGGGCCGACTGGCTGTGACTGTGATATATAGAGATTGCAATGCATAATGTGATTTAGAGCTGTCTCAGGGCCAGTCTTAGCCCAGTGTGTTCATTCACACGTCATCCAGTGCTCTCACACACACACACACACACACACACACACACACACACACACACACACTGTCTGACATTTACACCGTGCATAGGTGCTGGTTTACTCTCGTGTGCGAGCTCTCGGAGGCAAATGAGGACAGAGGCGGAGCTGGAAACCAGTAAACACAGCCCCATAAAGACATTTATTTATTGTTGTTGCCAAGAGTTGGATTAGAAGTCGACAGAAACTTAAGCCCATCTGGCTGCCCAAAGGTAATCAGCCTCTAAAACCTCAAGTCCCCAGGCCAGTTAATATAAATCTCAATAGTTTAATCCACATAAAAGCCAAAGTGTCAAAATGACAAAGTGTCGGTCCAGAGAAGCTGGAAGCTGAGAGTTGAACCTCCGCATGTAAACATCCAACATGGGACTTCATGAGTGAGATGATTTACATTTCTATTGAAACTGAATCTATTATAAATAATACATATGAATGAGAATGAGCCCCATGCACGTCGTCTCAACAGAGGCGCGAGAGAGAGTAACAGTTCTGCCAATTTTTTAGGACTGACTTGTGAAAAATCGAATACATTAAAATAATAATAAAAATATAAATGATAAAATAGATATAAATAGAATAAAATAAATGAAAAATGAAGGTACATGCAGATAATAGAAATACATGAATACATTCAAATCAATTATTAATTTCACATGAATAAATGAAACTTCTTTGAATTCTTACACATTTGATATAGAGATGTAATACACTAGAGATTCGGGATAAGACTGAGATAGATGATGATATTTAAAACACCAAAACCCCCAGTGGCTAATTTCACTGTGCCGCCATGATGTTTTTGCAAAACCACTCTTCTTCTTCTTTGCCTTTCTTTGTGTTCCAGTCCTCTCTGGTTCTCCTGCAGCTGGCGCAGGATGCCGCAGTGTGACTCGTCATTGATAAGGAGACATCATCACTCTGGTGCTCACATCCCCGCGCTGGCTGCTTGTCAGAGAACTGGATCAAATTCAATGCGTCTTTATTTGCTTTTGAAAACAGCCCCCTCCCCCATCCCATGACATCATATGGGATTTTTCTGTCTGCCGCTTTCCATTCAAATGTCTTATCTCTGAACCAGGATATCTGGAACAGTCATATGGTGGCCCATTTTGCCCCAACATTATGTTTCCAGTCTTCTTTGGCATTTTATATTCATTTTCTAATTAATATTGAGTAGAGCCCATTAATGTTTAGTGTGGATCTGGATCAGGGGCAGACCCAGCCATTTCTTTTCACTTTCTATTCAATTGTCAGGTCATTTTTTATAATGGGCCTTAAATTGCTCTTCTAAATTGTGGTATTCTAAGTTCATTTGAAGGGTTAAATTTTTCTATTATAGTTCCCCTGTATATTAATATTGTCTCGTAATATTTTCATTACCATCCCTTGTTATTTTCTGTGACTTGTCCTTTCAATTCGAATGTCTATGGGGATGACCTCATGTCAATTTGTCTGCCCTGGGCTTCAGTAAAAACATGGCTGCCTCCGTAAGGAGGACCTGCTCCTGGTGTGAAAATAAAGGGCTCATTTCAGAGCATCAAAAACAACTCACACACTCATAAAAGCATCAATACAATGACTTCATATCCCATTCCTGGAAACAATAGCGCCTAAATCTTACACACTGCACCTTTAATGTGCAAGGTAAATACAATATCACATCATCACGTCACTCTTTACTCCTCTTCCATTGAGAAAAATCTCTCCCGCGGCTCCTCAGCACATCAGCTCCGTTGCCATAACGTCATATCGCTGGAGTGCAGCCTGAAATAGTGTGTTTAATGGCTCTGAGCAGCGTGGCTGCAAATCTTCCTATGGGACAGATAGAATCCAGCCGAGGTGCTACAGGTGGAATCCCCCATGAATAATGCAGGAGCCAGCATGTTGTTCATTTGTTGTGTAGACACAGATACTGTAGCTGCATTATTGATGGGAGCCAGACATAGCTGGGAGGTGACATTCTTCACCCTGATATTCATAAATCAATAACACAATGATACCTCCAGCTGTTTTTCCCATTATACAAAATATACTTTTTGTTTTTACACCCACCCCCTTCCAGGGGCCACAATATTTACCTTGTTTCCAGGCCGTTATCACTTACACAGCACTGTGAACAGGAGGGAGGGGAACTGATCTATTAATCATAACTTAGTATTTTTCTGTACTTATATCGGCTCCTGTGGCTAAGGAGCTGAGCAGCAGGAGGGGGGGGGGGGTGGGGTGCTGCGGCAGTGGTGGTGGTGGTGGTGGTGGTGGCTGTTGCTGTGGGGGGTGTGGGGGTTCCTCCCTTAGTTTGTCACTACGTCAGAAATTGTATTCTGGCATTCTGGGAACGACCACACGTGATCGAAGCTGTCTCCTGAAACCACCCGGCGAAAAACTTGGCCCTAATCCCGCTCGCATAGTAAACAACATCTGTAGGGCACGAGTGGGCTGTGATGGAGAAATAACCACGCTGTTATTTTTCTGCCACTGTGGGAAAAAAACACAACAACACATCCCCCGTTTTAGCTATCTTGATCTATTTTAGGGCAACGTAATAACTCCGTCCTCAGGGTGACGGCAATGTGTAGAGGCACATGGAAACAAATATGCTGCGGCTATTCATGGTGTCATATACATACATGCATTTATGCACGCGGGGAAATGAACCATGTCCTCTGTAAATATCCTATGAATATATTGTGCGATGGATCTCGGCGGAGCGTCACATCCTGGTGTTCCCATTCCTCCTTTCATTCAATCCTAAGAGCCTCGTATGGAGATATAAAAAGCATCGTGACGGAGACGGTTATATTCAGCCGACAAGCACAAAGAATGTGAAGCTATGAAGAAAGCGTCGTTGCTGCACATGTATGCACGTACACATGTACACACAGTACACACAGAGAGGTGTGTGTGTGTGTGTGTGGGGGGGGCGTTGGTGGGGGAGGTTCGGGCGGGGCGGTAGCTGCTGGTGTTTGGTTTCTTTCCTTTTGCGTAATGTTTTTTCAGGCACACCGGAGTCTTCGTGGTCTGTCATTGTTGAACAGGGTCTAAAATAGACGCGGGGTATTTGGCGGCAGCTTAGCTGGCGAGTGTGACACACGTGATTGAATTAGAGTGCTGTCAGTTTTTATAGGTCCCTCTCACAGGTCCCTTGGATATTTTCCATCAGTGACTCGGTCAAGAGGATGTCTCCTGTTCGCCTCCTTGTGTTTAGTTGCACCACACCAGTGACGTGTGTGATGTCAAATGGAAATGTCCACGAATGGACTCCATTCACTTGATGTCCACATGAGAAAGACATTTTTGGATTTTTTTCCCTCACCTTTCCAAATTTTTCCGTCGACTCGGAATGTCCTTGTCCAGAAGGATGCTTAAATTATGAGTGGAAATGCTGTAGTACATATGCCAGGTCAATAGGTGGCACTGTGACTTTCTACCTGTGTATTTTTCTGAACGTATTGTGAATAGTGTATGATTACAACTGCAAGCATTTATATCACTTCCTGTAGCCCGTAGTGTTTAATTGCATGTATATTGAACTTCCTCTCAATGCAGCTCCGTTGCCCAACATGCAGCCAGTACACATTTGTGTGAAAATATAAAACAAACAAAAAAATTATCATATATCAATATCATTGTGCCAGGTCATGCTATTCAGAAGGCTGAAGTTTAAGCACCAGCTCGAAAAGCCGGATGAATGATGCAGCATGTAAAGCATGCGACAGCTCCACATTGGCTCATGATGTAAAGCTCACATCGGTCATTCACCGTACGGTCGGATCA
Organism: Chascanopsetta lugubris; assembly: GCA_016785325.1. Taxonomy (NCBI): domain Eukaryota; kingdom Metazoa; phylum Chordata; class Actinopteri; order Pleuronectiformes; family Bothidae; genus Chascanopsetta; species Chascanopsetta lugubris. Next base: position 38,016 of record JAFBJT010109827.1, read on the forward strand.
CATTGAAGCTCAATAAGAATAGTAGCGTTCTTGAGCTGTAGCGCCGCTCTGTCCTTGTCATTGACATTTCCTTGAGACTTGGCTGCTGCTGCTGCTGTTTGACATTAGAACCAATGCAGACAGAGGACTGTATATGTCTTGTAAAGCCCAGGCTGTGCGGATACAGTGTGTACCAAGGTTGCACTTGGACTATTTTTCCCTCTGCCCGGCTAAATATAATGTGATGGCATTTTGGTATTTTGCCTCCTTCACTGTTAGAACCCCCTACTTTGCTGTAATGCTGCTCTTTCTACACGGAAATAGAAAATGACAATCTTGAAAAACAAAACCAAAAACAAAATGCTGAAATCGGCACAACAAAATCTGATGTTATTGTGTATCTCAAAGTACCATAACATAATCACATTATACTGATTCATCGTGATATTCAGGCGTTATAGTTTTCCCAGTGCTGTAGATCCTCTTTTCAGCCTCTCTCTTAAACCCGCATATTTGGCATCAGCCTCTTAAAGCCCCACCCCTCCGTCGATAAACCCTAAACTGCTCAAATACCAATACTGTATATTGTAATGTATAATATACCAAGCTATCATTTTTTTGTCGTTCATGTGCCAGCGAGCAGCGCTATTAGAAAATAATAGGACCCAGACTCGAACCCAGTATATCTTATATTACATGTGAGACTAGCCATTAGCTGCACTTTACTGAATTATAATGTGCTGTGTCTCGGCTTCCTTTGGCCTTTCAGATAAGCTATCGGACAACCTTTCACACACATAGAAGATAGGACGCTCTTAAAAGTCATGTACCCTTTAAACCTCCTCCATGTGGATCAAAGAAGCGCGCGCTCAAAACCGTATTATGTGGATGTACGTCGCTCAGCAGGAGAGCACGCGCTTTGATTGCACCAGGTCATGGGTTCAATTCCCAGCCTCTCCATCCACTCTCAGATGCACGTTGCTTTGGACAAAAGCGTCGGCGAAGTGAAACCGTCGCACTATCATCACCCCTTTTAAAAATCACTTACAGCCAACTGGGGAGCCGCTGCTGCCCTGAGCCTCGGCTCTTCACTTCTTTGAAATGATATAAAAACTGACAGTTAATTCAGGGGGTCAGAGCGGCAGCAGAGGGGGGATCAGGTGTTAGCTATGCACGGGCTCACGCAGAGGTGGAAGTCTCCTTAAATGTCACACTGTTTCACTTTGTCAAGCAGCCTTTTACACGGCTGAAGGGCTCGTTCATCCCCCCACCCCCCCCGACTCACTTTCAAAAAAAATGAGTCAGGGTCTTGAGAGAATGGAGGTCGGATCATGGGGTGGGAAGTGGTGTCACACCATTAACACGCACACCACACATTGGTTCTATAACGAGATTGTAGGCATCCCCTCGATGCTCGCAGCCGTCATGTGGGCTCCCTAACCGGATTATGTGAAGGTTGAAATGCGAGTGAAGGTAATCTGATCAACCGACCTACGGTGACGTGTGTATTTACCGGACTTTTGTAAACACAAATGTGGCGTTATATCGAGCTTTGCTTCCTGTCGGGGCTCTGATGGGAGAGGACAAGCCGTAAGTCGCCTCTGCTTTTTAATAACATCGCAGTTTCGTAACGTAAGAATATGACAATGCACAGTGTCCGATCTCATTGTTTGCACATGCGGTGTGCTCCTCTGTGAGCGTGTTGCGCTCACCTGAAACATTTGCATATCAGAGCCCAGTTACTGACGCAGCATAAACATGTTGAGCCAAGTTAAGATGTCTTCCTTTGGAACGCTCCGTCAACTGGAATACTTCAGGCTCTTAGTTGCAACGCATCAGCGTTACTACATACACGATCTAGTAGTGATTTATTATGCAGTCAACTTTTGAAATTCGCGTCGGAGCGAAGACTCGCTCCTGGATTCAGCCTCAAGTGGCCACTCTGTGAAGTGTTTCCACTTCCGTATTGGCCTCATCCGTCGGCCCCCAAGAGGTTGCTTGCTTGATTTTTCTTCCACATCCATCATAGTTACGGTGAAATATTTACTGTGGTGCCACTGAAGGTACATAGTCATTTATAGTTGTAGTTAATCAGGTTTATAAGGTTAACATGAGGAATGTGTTCTGGGCAAAGGGTCTGATTTAGTTCCTTTAGAGATAACGGGCCTTTCTGATTTTTCCCCATGACGAGTAAATCGATACGAACAACAATTACTTTTATCGACTGCAGCCTCTCCTATAAAAGCTACAGCATCTATAAACACTCGGACCGGCCCTCAGAGCAGGAAGCAATTTATATTGTATTTTAAAGCCTCAACACAACAGCTTTCATGTTACAACTGACATGGGGAATAACAGCAGCTTTTTTTATGAGCCCCCCCCCCCTCCCCCCCGTGCTGTTCAACAGATGACTCTTATCGTTTACCTTCACACGTTTTGATGCTGATACTCGAGTAAATAACATAAACAAGTGTGAGAACAGTAATACATGACAGGGATTTAATTAAAAGTACATTGTTGTTCATGTCCGCCACCGTTCTTATTGTTGAATAATTACTTTTCTGCTGCTCACACAATCATTTATTGATGCCGGCCACATCGCTGCCGCAGCACAGTCTTTCATCACATCTCTCTCTCTCTCTCTCTCCCTCTCTCTCTCTCTCTCTCCCTCTCTCCCTCTCTCTAACCCCCTCCTCCTCCCATCTCCCCACCCACATGCTCTGTCTCACACACCTACTGTCTGCCCGCCAGGTCTCTGTTGCTAGGCGACAAGCAGTGAGCGATGGACTGCTCTTATGAGAGCGACGTTTGTCCATCGTGATCTTATCGTCCTGCGCTTCTTTAGACCAAACTGTGGCAGATTTCTGAGGAGAGAATATATATAGTGTTTAAATGAGTAAAATAATATTCATTCAAAAATTGTTTTTATTAGTAATGCTTTGCTCATGCCTTAATGCAATGGTAGTATTCCCCATTATTTGATTTGACTAATTTCAATTAAAGTTCCACTGTGTTGGATATTTAAGAAAAAGACAATTTCCAATTCCGTGTGTAGAGATAAAATGAATAAAATATGGGTTCTCCTACATGCTTGGTAGTGAGTGTGTGTGTATATATACATATACTGAAATCACTGAACTCGAGAATATCCACATATATCACATAATGTGATGTCATAAATCATTTTGAACAGATCCAACATATATACAATCATTGTCATAGTACATTCCCTCATATGCAGTAATTGAGTCTGCCCGTGAACATGAACACACACACACACACACACACACACACACACACACACACACACACACACACACGCACCACAGCTGCGTGGTGTCTCCCTGACTCCTTCTCATGTTACCCAGCTGCAAATTTCCCTGTTGCCTCATCCCCTTTGATTAGTCCCAGCGGCACTTACAGCTTTTATTTTGACAAATGAGCCCGATGCCTCGGCACTAAAAAGCACTTACATCTCTATTGATTAACAGTGGCTATTAGCCAGCGAGGGAGAAAGAAGATGTTCGTACAGTAAACCTCCTCATGGCCGTCCAGAGCCTGTTAAAGAAATGCACATAAGGCCGAGGGATTAGTGATGTGGATTTCCTCACTGCGGCAGCATTGGAAGGGGAAGCTCATGAGCGGGAGGTTACTCTGCCGCAACAGGCGTAATGCATCGAGATGAGAGTGGATTACTGAGGCTAGCGCTTAGCAGGGGCAGCGTCTCCGAGAGCCGATGAGGCGGAAACCGTCTTTATCGTGACGTAACGCGCGTTGTGTCATTCACATAAAAGCCTGGAATGAGAGTCGACTCGTTAGAACGGAGGAGACGCGGGACACGTTCGGCAGCACCGTACATTCACATGTTAATCCGGATCTTAAAGTGACGGCGTGTAGAACATATTGACAAGGTCGCATGTCGAGGACTGACAGTAGTTATCGGTTTAGTTCTAAACTATAGTTTACTTTGTCCATTCTGGGCTACTGTCAAAACTTGGCGGGGTGCGTTGAGAGGCCCTGCTCCTCCATGTAAATATAAAGGCCGTATTCTTGGCTAATGACACACTCGGATCTTTATACTATCGTGAATACACCGAAATAATTTTGCATTAGTACCTAAATCTTGCGCAATGGACCTTTAGCCGGAGCCACAGCCACCTCATAAGGACTCTGCACTGGTTCCTACGAGGTCCATGGAGCTCGAGAACATCTGTGTTTATGCTTGAAAAAAGTCCTTAAGATGGAAATAAAACCACACACACACACACACACACACACACACACACACACACACACGCGCGCGCACGTGCGCGGGCACTCGTATAAATCACAACATAAATACCATGATCTTAGCCTTGTGTTTCCTCCCTCCAGCCTCCCTCCGCTGGCAGTCAGAGTCCTAGCAGCCATATGCACATAATGTGTGTACACATGCGCATATGCACTGTATGTACTTTACGTAATCTACCATTGGCTCTGTTTACGCATGTCGGGCCCCATGATGACTACCCCTGCTTGTCCACACACATCACAACAGAGCCTCCCAGTACATCATTGTAGTTGTCATCTGCAAGGGCAGCAGAGATCATGTTTAAGTGAAGAGCTTTGAAGAGTCGTAGCTGCCGCGTGATGAATCACTCGGTCACACACACGCACGCACGCACGCGCGCACACACACACACGCACACACACACGCGCACTCTCACTCTCACTCTCATCCCTCGTGCCCTGTATTGTTGCTCCGGTATAATTTCATAAAGTAAATCCCCTCATGCAAATGCAGCCATAACTCAGTGCGTGTGTCACCCCCGGTGACTTGTCCTTGGGTGGGTACAGTGCGGCAGTGATGGAGTGCACACACTGCGTGGACAGTAGAGGAGAGCTGATTCAGTCTTCACCACATCCTATGTGAACGCTGCTGCCAGCTCGCTCTCTAACGCACACTGACAACACTGTTTCTCTTTTGTTTTTCTGCTGATTTTTTCTTTTTTCCTCATTTATTTATTTATCTATTTTTTTTATTTTTTTTTACTCTTGTTTATTTGAGCTCCACGGTGCAGCCTGTGCTCAGCCTTCCGAGGGTCGAATCGCTGACTCCGGGGGAGGTGGTTTCACGAACCACCCCCCACATCACGGCGCCATCATCGCGGGGGCGGGGGGGGGATGCCTCCCTCGACCTCGGGCGAAAGGCAATCCCACAATGCTCTCTGTCGGCTCCGCAAGCCCGGGACCGGACGCGATAACGGCAACGGTCCGTCTCCGGTCGGACTCGAAACTCGCTCTTTGTGCCTTGTCTCTGGATGATTCCCTCCACGATACTAAAGCCTTTGATCCGTTCAAAAGGAGCCACACACAGGCAAGAGACGGACGCAGAGACCCCCCCGCAGCCCACTTCACACTTGACATCACACAGAGGCTGTGCGGCGCGGCCCAGCCTTCCTTCGACGGCACTGACCTTTCCTATAAACACACGGATCGGTTTGCCGTGCTGCCGTCTTGCATAATTACACCCGTTCTCTGTAGGCCCCACGACATGTATACACACACACACACACACACACACACTCGCTGCGATGTTTCATCCAGGCGTCAGCTTCGCCTAATGGATCTTGTTAGCAGAGGTCAAAGTCCTCTGTGTTCGGGGTCACGGTGAAGAAACACAACCTTCCCTGTGGAGCACACTTGGGGGGTGGGAGAAGGGGGGCGCGCGCGGGGGGGGGGGGGGGGGGGGGGGGGGGGGGGGGGGGCGGTGGTTGCAGTGTGGGCTGATATCACAACACGAGGCACCGCCGTCCCGTCCCGTCCTCTTCCCCCCCGTTTCCTCTTCAGGGTTCGAACATGCAAATTGTGTATGAAGGAAACTGATCTACTTCCCCCGGTGGGAGGCGGGAGATCTAAATTTGAAATGATTAAATGAGCCTGAAGTTAGAAAATCATTTGCACTTCCATTCGCTCGCCTCTGAGCTGTTCTGGATTCAAGGGCAAGTCTCTGAATCATTAGGCTCAGATGGCTGCCTCTTTTTACTGCCTTTTAACTGGAACATTTTACAAATAACACTGTTGACCTGCGATTGTGTAAAACAATTTATGGCCTCGGTTGACACATTCTCAGAAATGGGAAGCGGCTCCCCATTAATCAGCCATCCAGCCCATTAGCCACGGGTGCTGTTGATTAAAACCCAATTTAATGTGTCGGCTCTTTTTCCTCGGATGAACTCAAACAGTCCCTCGTTCTGTCGGATATCAACAGGAGGCATGAGAGTTTTTTATTTTTTTTTTTCCTTTGTGCATCGTGAGGAGATAAAGGGAACGAGACCCGTCTCTGCAGCAGAGAGCCTAATCTCGGTGGTCTCCTCGGGCTTGTGTTAAGCCGCTGGAGTGGAAACGGGAAAAAAAGGAGCTGAAGAGGAGAAGTAAGAAGAGAGAAGAGAAAGCAAATAGGTGGTATAGGGGAAGAGATCACGACGGAGGTAGAGGGGAAGGAAAGGAGAGGAGGAGGGTGCGGGATATGCGGTTTTGACACTTTACCTCGGATTGAAGCTCGGAGCTCAGTTATCCATGGGATGTGTCGGCTCGTCGTTGTTGATTGGAGGATTATATCACATCGGTATGAGTCATCCAGATAACTTGATTCAAAGAATTTTGGGTATCAACTGGATTTTCACCAGGTGCTGTCATGTATATATGATGTGTACACAGCCTTTTTTTCCCTATTCCTATTACTCCAATGCCACTGTGTCAGCTGCCATTGAGGAGCCCTTTTCAGCCTCTAAGCCACACCCACATGGGGTTGGGTACCATTCACCCTTTGAAATTCTTCAGCGTATTGTCACAGGAAACGAGCTTTGATCTTGAAGTTGTTTGAATTGATATTACGCCTCTCTAGCGCCACCTAATTGCCTATTTTACATAACTTTTTGACGCCCCCTCCCCCACTATCTGCACTTTTGATCCGATCGCAGTTGTGGCGTTTTGGAGCCAATCCCAGTTCTCATATCGCACGTCAAACCCATGCAAACCAATTAAACGGGAAGTTACCAAAAAGGAAAAAATCTCGAATGATTACGTTGCAGTATCTCTTCAGTGTCTTGATTCACCGCATGATGGATATTCCCCATGGTTCTCCGGATTCCCAGTATCCTGGCAAAGCGTGGCGTGCTGAAAGGCCGCGCTCACACTCAGCCATTCATGTCTTATGCATGGAGTGAGATGCTCAGGAGCTGGATCCTGTCATGCTACATCTCCCACTCATCTGTTGTTCTGTGGTTACGTGCCCATATTCTGTGGAGTGGCAGATTCTTAAAGGTACAGGGCTTCGGTTCAAACCTGCAAGTAAATAAACTCGCAGCTCAAATTCATGCAATCGAATACATACCGCAGTGATTGTGTGGTTGTTTCCTAAGACTTTCATTAAATGCTGAGTTGCATTCATTGTTGTATTTTAACAAGAGGGAAGAACGCTTAGTTTTTCTCCCCTCAGGAAAATTGATTCCGCCGATTAAGGAACGATGTATCCGCTCTGCCCCATGATGAATAAACCTTAATGATTCTTCTTTTTCGCTGTGTGGTGCTCGGAAGCATATTCACGTGCACTGGCTCTGGTGTGTGCGAGAGTCAGGTTGATTTATACATGTACAGGGGCCGCACCTACAGGGAGGACAAACTGTTAGGGAAAGCTTTTAGTATAATACACCAATTTAAATCACAAATGGTGACCTAGAAATCCAGTGACTCACAGGTCTCTGACTCCATCTCCACCAAAGCTCGTTCTTATCAGCTCAACAGTGAGAGCTGAAGTTCACCTGCAGAGGATTTGTATTAGCGCAGACAAAGAGGGAATTCTCGGTACTTATGACCACAGAAGTTATATATATATATATATATATATATATATATATATATATAATGATTGATGTGTGATGTCATCGCTGTAGCATGTTAGCAGATTATCAACGTGCACACATCATGTTGAAATAGAACTCTGACATATATTTAATGTTGTGATAAAGTGTGCCAGGCCCACACAGGTCACAACTCCTCAGCCAATCACTGGTTGATCACTGGCTGGGTTTATTACCGTACCTATATTTATTGATGGCCATCAGGAAGTGAAGGGGCTTCCAGCTAATCCAATGAAAAGACGAATAGAGAGCTATCATGGTCTCCAGGGTTTGCGGATTAACTCTTTGATCATTGGTCCAGGTCGTGATGAGCCACCTTCAGGGAATCCTTTCACATTTGGCAAAACGGACTCCGGGATTACCTGATTGGTTTTCGGTCAAAGGTCGAAGGTCACAGCGACCTCAAAATACATGTGATTGTCCTCTTTGTATCTGAGGACCTCCTTGAGTGTTATTTCTTCCACCTTTTTCATCAGTTGGGATTTAGACCCAAAGATGAAGCGATTAGATTTCAGGGGTCCAAGGTCAGAGTGACCTGACGAGTCTGAGAAAGGAAAGATTAAGGCACACACAAAGGCATTTAGCTGTTTTATATTGATATAAACATGTGGCTCTGAAACCATCTTAACTAAATTAGTATTGGACTGGTGACCTTGCCTCCAATGTCAAATGGGATTTACACCTGCACCCTTCATAGGACAAGAGATATAACACCAATGAATTGTGTTCTTTGTATCATTTGCCTTCAAATCCTGGCCTCTCTGTCCCCAGAGTATATTATTTTACCATCGTATTCTGAGTTCTATCTATTCCCGGCATACCTGTGTTGCCTTTCCTGAAAAATTAATCTGCCAGTCATGTCAGGATGTTGCTCTTTATAGAGCGGGGGTCATTGATCAGCGCAGCTCAGGTAGCAGGGAGCCAATTAGGGCGATAGCTGTCGTCGTGGTTGTTTCCCCCCGCTCTCGGAAAACAACCTGTTCTGCAGGAGGTAATGGGGATTTCAACTGTCGGTCGTACTCGGAGACGCTTATTGACGGAGAGCGAGCCATCCGTCTGCATTTAGTTGGAAAGCTCATTAAAGTGTTCCAGGGGGCAACAGGGGATCAGGGCTGGAGCGGGTGATGGCTTGATAAGGCTGTTGTCGGTGTTGGTGCAGCTCGTCCAGGAATTCAGAGAAGGATGTGAGAGAAGGGAGCGTGTGCAAAGGGAAGGTTCTTACTTTCTGCTTATTAACAAAACTTCTGTGTAACGGCAGCGATGTTTTCTCGCAAAACACCTGGCTATCACTGCTCTGGATGAAAATTGAAAGAACTAAAATTTAATTTGAAATGATAAAAATTCCACCGATGATGATTATGAGTAAAACTGAAACTCGTCTCGTAATATTCTGCAAGTTTTAATTTCTCCTATAAATGTCATTATTTTAGTCAATATTAAATCATGTCCACGATGTCTTTTTCCATGAATCATACAGATTATGAAATGTAATGTCCTGCCATTAGCGCTCTGCATGTGGGTCCATGCCTGGTTCACACACCATGAAATGAATAAGATATAAGATGGCTGTGCTGACTGGACAAATTGTATCATCTATCATGCGGTCACTATTATGTCGTCTCGTTTGACCTTTTCACGAAACTCAGCTAAAAGGGGAAATGTACCGGGGTTCATTTCAAAGCTGAGGAGCTCAGGTCCAGGTATTTGAATTATAGCAGTGTGTTGAAAATGTACAGTCATTTGCATTTCATTAAAAGGTTTTTGGAAATGGTGACTGCATTCCACTCAAGAATGATTTTTTGCATTTGCAGCACCCTTATCTTTACATTCTTGGGTCAGGGATGGAATCCGGAGCCATAGATATCTGGTTGTGTATGATTTGATAAAACGGACTGCAATGTGGAGGGAATGCATGCTATGTTGAAATAACACATGCGTGTAGTGTTTTATGTATACGGCTCTGGAGCTCAAACAGCAGTTCTATCAGGTGCGGTGAAAATCCAGACAGGCGGCGAGTTCAGAGACACACCATTACCTCCTGATTCATAGGTGTGGTAAACGATGAAGACACAAACCCAACCCTGGATGAAATAGAAATCAATCATTGGCCTTTACTCACACGCACGGTATATACAAACACACACACACGTACACTTGACATGCCCTTGAATAAAGGGAAGAGTTCTCGGCCAGTAATAGAAAATGGAGTGTAACCTTCAGGGCGCAGCCTGAGAGATGGAGGTCGGTGGTTCTAAGCAACATGAGCAACACAAGGACTGTGGCAGAGGAACGTCTTAATACGATTTAGTTCAATGACAAACACTGGGAGACTCCGGACGACCTTATTTTATTTAGGTGCTGTCTAAACACTTCGGGTCCTCTGCTCTTCTCCAATGCTCCACTTGCACATTCATGCAGCAACGACTCATTCACACGGGCTACGCTGGGCTGTCGGACAAAATGGTGGATTAGCCTCAGGTAATTGTGCCACTGATGGTTATGGCGCGATAAAGGCTGATGTCATTCAAGCATGTTGCCATTTCTCATTTCACCTACTTTCTGATAGCATAACATGGTGTGAGGCCCTGTGGAGGAATGCCGCGTGTTACAGTCTGGGTCAGAACACATCATGGCCACTTATTTACAGTATATAGAATGTTCTTGTTATGGTAAAACCTTATTTATTTAGATTTGGTGTGTATATACCAATTTTTATTGCAGTTATAAATAAAGGAATTATTATTAATGCAATCATAATAACGGCAACAAAAACAACACTACAATATGAAATATTAACAACAATGATAACAATATTAATCATAATAATAAAAAAATCTTCTTCTTCTTAGCAATCAAATTATAATGAGAAAAACTATTATTATTGGAAAAATATAGTGAAACGCATAGAAGATGAGTTAAAAAGGTCTAGAATGGCTTCAACCATTGAATAAAAACAGACACAGGTTGAAACCAAAGGCACAGTTATAAAGGTCGCGCTTTGAATTAGATATAAAATTATACATATAAAAGCAAAGATTATATAAACGGATCAAAAGTCACGCTCACATCAAGAGCCACTGGTCCGGTTTACTAAACCGGTATATTCGAAGCGTTCCCCTCATTTGCATTGAAACGATACAAGCCTGTGAGTATCACCATGGTAACAAGCCATCTCTAGATTCCTGGAGCCAACAATTAAACCTGTCGAGAGGTAAATGACCAATAATAGCATGTGCACATGTGTAGAATGCGATGCATGTGAGGCACTTAATCTCCCCCCCATTCAGTCATTCGTTTGCTCCGCTCCCCTACGTCTACATTAAGGTCATTATGGTGGTGATTATTTATTTCCACGGTGTGTGAGTCTGAGGCCATACATCTCCCTAATGTCCGATTTCCATGGCGATGGAGGGAGAAATTATCTGTCGCCACGTACAGTAGAAACAAATGTCAGCAGAGGCGGCGCGTGACAGCGTGTGAATGATGGCGGATTTCCTCGTTTCACAGTGAATCACCAGAGCCTCTCATTCAGAGGCAAGGGTGGTTATTAATCTTTCTATCCTCACATTCAGTGATGATTAAGAAGACCTTAAAGGTGCAGTGCGTAAGATTTGATGACATATTTTAATGTAAATATACATTAAATGGCTCATTTTAGGGGAATACAAAAGCAAGTTATACACTGTGGTGATTATTTGTACAAATACCAGTATAAAATTGTTTTGTAATTCTATTCCTACAAAAAGATGTGACATAAATTGAGAAAGAAATCTTACACACTGCACCTTTTAATGATAACTGGTCCTGACCTGATACTTCAAAGGCCAATGGTTGAGACGACTTTGTCAACAACATTACATTTCCGAGTCATTTCCTGCTCATGCTGCAAAACGTAGACGGTCATGACCACAAATCAAAGCGCAAGCAAGTGAAACCAGCTGATGGAGTCGGTCCTCCGTCACCATTGACTGCAGAAGTTTAACTCGAGACCAAAATCTGTGACAACAAACTTTATGAAACTGTCTCCGGGTATAAGTGGTCTAATGTCCTGACGATTAAGGACATGCGGCTCAGTACAGTATTTCTAGCTCGTTCATTTTCTCTGCGCCACAGTCGAGGCCTCCTCTCGACAAGAGAAATGATCCAATTACATTTTTTTTTAATGTGGGTTATTTCATGATTTAACCCTTCATCCTCAGTGTGTCCTCATTTGAGCCACGGACCATCTATTATCTGCTGACATTAGGACGAGAGGACCCAAACGTTACGGGCGACAAGTGCTGACCTTTCAATACTTTACAAGTCACATCTTCTATTTTTATCCCACGGCTTTAAATGTTGTATCAATGGAGGAGGAGGAGGGGGGGAGGAGGAGGAGGAGGAGGAGGGGGAGGAGGGGGGGGAGCAGCCGGGCGGGGGGGGGCCGTGCGCCT